>VWZD01002460.1:308870-413128 GCA_013396695.1 Sakesphorus luctuosus
AAGGGGAAGGGGAAGGGGAAGGCTCCTTGCTTGCCATTGACTGAAAAGGGAAGGACAGGAAGAACAGTTAAAGATACAAGAGAGTATAATAGTTAAGACACTAGATATTTAAATACAAGGCACAGTGCTTTTGAAAAAAGGAGTTGTCTTCCATGTTCCAGAAGTAAAAATATTTTGTACCTAACACAGTGTTGTTATTTTTTTTTATTATTTTTTTTCTTCCTTATGACTCTACAGCATTAAAGACTAGACTTCTTCCTTTTTCTCTGGGACAATAAGTTTAATATTTCAAAACAGAGAGGAAAAGGTATCCAAAGGGTATCTGGAATAAACAGAAGTTCTAATGATATAACTGGGCTCAGTAGAGGAATCACATGATCTAAAGAACATCTAATGACAATCAAAGCTGCATCTGCAGCTTTTTATTCATATGTCTGCTAGGCTGAGAGAGGAAACACAATTAGAGAAGAATGTGAGCCCCACAAAAAAAGAAAAGGATTTTTTTTCCCATTGCCTTTTGTGAAAAATGGATTAAATTCTTTACACTCATAACAAAACATCCAGTTTATTAGAATATCAGCTATCAAAAAAGAAACAATGGGAACATATGTACATTTGATAAAACTGAAAGGTCCTTCCCCTTTCATTTCAGCTTCAGGGACTTCATTCCAAATAATGTTATCTACAAGCAGTTATAATTCTCCAGACAACCACCATGTTGTAAGAATTGGTCACAAAATAAAAATCTCAGAGAAGAGATAAAAGGGAAAAAAGACAATCCGAGGGAATAACAAACCTGTCCATTTATCAGGAACCAGGGGAAACATTTCTTTGAGCATGTACACATTGGGCTTTGTGCACACGTAACCAACTATCTTAATACAGTTAGTATATACAAGGTCATGATGGTATTAAATATGAAGTGCTATGGTACCACACCCAGGTGATATCCCTGGCATGAAAACGTCTTGAAATAATCTGCTGCTTATCTGAGCTTTGAGCAGAGCTGGACACTCATCTGCAGGAGAGGGAGGGGACATGCAGGACAACTCCTGTGATCGCCTGTGCATTTTTTCAGGTTCCCTCAGCAAGGGAAAGTATGAGATACAGTTCTTTAAAGCTTGGAAATACTGGAGTTGAACATACAAAATCTCTAAATCTGGAACTGAATCACTGTGATGCACCAAAGTACAGCCTAACCACTTGCAAGTGGGGTTGTTACAGTCTGGTTGTGTTGATGTGAAATTTTCTAAACATCAATGAATGTAGTAATATTCTTGTAAAGTTCTCATTTGTTCCTGAATTTTAAGGTTTTAGGGGTGAATATCCTACTCTATGATTGCAGACCTTTTTGAAAGGACATCTGCTTCCACTTATTCAAACAGTTTCTCTGCTTCCAACCTGAGTATTGTAGAACAGATTTGGAAAGAGGGGATGCTCTGATTATAGTTCTTAACTAAATCCCTTTCAGGATATGGTTCAGAATTTCATTTTAGTTCAGACTGAATCAGGATTAATTTGTATAGTGTTTCATATGGTTTTGTGGTATTTATATGGATCATTTATTCTTATTTCCAGTCTGATAAGACAAGTAGTTTTATGAGATTTTGTCCTCAGATTAGTCCACTGAAGTTATGTACCTTTCATGGTTTGAATAATACATGCCACTAAAGATACAGGAACAAGCTCTTAGTGTCTGATGTATATTGCTGCCGTAGTGGAGAATACTCCCGACTCCGTCTCCTAGGTCGCGAGTTCGAGTCTCAGTGTATGGACCGCCCTCGGCAGTTCAATGCCTCCCTGCCATCCGATCCCGTCAGATCTCGGATGCGAAGCAGGGTCAGCCCCGGTTAGTACCGGGTGCTGTAGACAGTCCTAAGGACCTCAGTGTCACTGTCCAAGCTTGCTCGGCCGTGGCAAATGAACCTTAGGACTTAAACGGTGGGGCCAGTTCTGCGCACGCTGAGCCTCACCTAAAAAATCCACTGCGCAGGCTCGGAGGGCACAACCCAGGAGGGGTGAGCCCTTCCCAAATCTTCGTTCGCGAAGATTGGCCATTAATATTGCTGCATACCACTGTCTTGGCTTGTTGAGATCTACAGCATAAAAAATATAAAGGTTCTGTCTTTCACATACTGATTATTACTTTAAAACTCTGTAAGGTAATGAAGTAAATGTGAGAAATCATAAGGCTAGTTTCTTGTCACATTAAATTATTGTTTCTTTTTACTTTTCTCATTTGTTTCACTGAAAGGTCTATTCCTGGAACAATATCTCTGTAAATAAACACTTGATGGAGAAATAAGAATTGTTTGAGAGAGTTCTAGAAGTTTTCAGCTTCGCTGCATATTTCTCCTGCTGAGAACACTTCTAAATCATATCAGGTTTGCAGGAGGTTTGAAAGGCCATCTGTAGTATATGTACTGTATTCTATCATGCATTTTCCCTTCTAGTGACCTAAGACGAGACACTGAATGCTTTTGAGATTTTTTCTGAATTTCTGATACTCATACCCCTCATGATTTTTCCAGACTAAATAAAACTAGTGCTCATTTTGACCATGTGAATGGATTTCTCAAGAATTGGCAGGGCTGTATGCACTCATCTCAATACACCTCCTCAGTGAGAAATCACTGAAGTAGTTTTAGGCATACCCCTGTGTGATGAGCAGATACTCTGCCTGAAAGTCCACCCTCCAACTTCATGCTGAAGCCCTGATCCTCAGACACAATGATGTGCCTAACTTCATGAAACTGAGAATTAGGATCTAGTTGCTTATCCTGGCAAGTATTTCTAGCCATAAGCCAGAGGAGTGCAAATGGAGGATGTTTCTTTCCCATTTTTAGAAATAAGCATTTTAGCTGAGAAGAAAAGCGCACTGAAAGTTTCTAAGACATTTTTCTTAAGGAATACCTTAAGGATTTATCTCACTGTTATAAGAGTCTCTGATGTATTTCACTATGACATTGGTTCCGGTCTTGTGCTCTTTGGCAGCCCANACTCTGATGCATTTCACTATGTTCTCACCAAAGCATGACATTGGTTCTGGTCTTGTGCTCTTTGGCAGCCCATGGCTTTGTTTTTTCAAGCCCAGTGATCTGCCTGTATTTCTACCTGAGGCTTCTGATGTGCTTCTGATAAGCTACAATTACAGGTGAACAGGTAAAACAAGAATTCAAGGGCATTGCTGAAATTCTAGGCTCAGCATCCCTTACTCCTCCCCCTCTGTCACCACTTCTGTTTTTCTACAGCAATAGCATAACAACAGCTGGGAAAAAAATTCACACAGACCCATGCCATTCTCAATCTACTTATCTAGAACTCATAGGCGAAGGTTACTGCTTTCCAACTGTATGAGAAAAAAATATCCTGTCCACCCTCACATTCAATTTCTTGTTACCATTTTTGTTCTCTTCTACTGCACCTGCACCCATGCAGCATGCACTAAACCAGGTCCCATGGGTGATATGGACTAAAGCTAACTTGCAGAATAAGAAAGGATGCCAATCTCTCGCTCCTCTGTCTATCCTCCCAGTCTATTTGTGCATAGATCTATAGGGATTTTGTTAGCACATCCTGAGAGCTAGTAGGAGGCAATCTAAAGGCAGAGGTTAGACAGGGAAGAATGAATCTTCAAGATACCTGCCTACATAGCTATCTATATCAGGGGCCATGGAGGGTCCAGGCACAACTGCTACACTGGGGGAGCTCTTTTCCTGCTCACCAGACCACTGCAATTCTTTTTCTTACGAAGCTAAAATGCTGCTTGGTTTCTAGGTGCAGCTGTGTGTATATGCCTATGGGTTGAAGTGCGTAAGTGTGTGTAGGAGACCCAGCATCTCAATAATGTGATCCCTACCTGGTCAGAAGTTCATTCTAGTAGCTCAACAGGGTTGTTTGAAATATCATTATTGCTGGAATATGAGGGTCACTGCCAACTGCTTTGAAAGTAGGTGTTTTCCCTGAGAAATCTGGGGTCATTGTGATACCGAGTGGTACAGTGATGCAGATCTGTAACACATGAGGGCTCTTGCCCTTTTCTGCCACCAGCCCCTCCCTGTTTTGCACATATATTCCCTATCATATGATGCTGTAGTCTTGTGACTGTAGAGCCTTTCTTCTCCCCCACATTCACGCTCAGGTTTCACCCACCTCAGTAACCTCCACCTCCACCAGGTCATGAAGGCTGAAAAAAATGCAAGTTAAGCTACAATGGTAGATGAAACCCAGCTCAGTTATATAATAATATAAAATGAGAGCCCTGCAAATCCTAAAGGAATAGGGGGATCCTATGCTTACGTTTCATTGTCATCTTTGGTGACTCTTCATACAAGCCAGAATTTAGCTGATTTCTCATAACTCCGGACATAGTTGATGGGCAGGCAGTTCCTTCCAGGGGAAGATACTGATATGGCTGGGAAAGCCTGGCTAATGAGCCCTAGTTCTCAAAGGCTGAAAGTGAAGTACACCTGCATGCAAAGAGCAGGACTGAAAAAGCTCGGATGATGCTGGCTGATTGCTTTCAGCTAAATGATCCCAAGCAGGTGTCCTGGTGGGACTTGTTCTTGACCTTCTAAGTCAGCTAAGGAAACCAGAAAGAGCCTGCAGTATCAAGAGCTACAAGCAGGAATTAGCAAGAGATCAAGTGTGCCTGAAGATATTAATTCAGTGGCATGAAATTCATGCATCATTCCTGTTGCTACTCTGCTCAATAGGCTGACACACCATGTGAACAGGCAGGCACCTGTTCAGACCTTCTTGTTGACATACACACATGTGTGTATATTCATCTATCTAAACTTTGTATTTACTGGAAACAGAGCCCAACAAATCATTTGCCCTAAGTGAGTATCATTGTTATCTTCTGTACACTGCTTACCTGCTAATTCTTCTGGCATATGTTTCCCGGATTCTTCAATATTTGGACAAATGTTGTTTAATCAACAGTTAAACTGTGCTACTACCTTGGCGCTGCTTGGACAAGCTAACCACACATCCTCTGAACCAAAAGAGAAGGAGGCAGGCAAATGGCAAGGACTGCAGAAAGTAGGGTTGTCTGCAAGAGACAGTACTTTAATGCGAAGGGAAGAGAGCAGTAGAAAATCCTCTGCCTAGAGGCATAAGGAATTAGATAAATAGTAACTCTCATTCCTTGTTGTCAGGTGGACTGAGGGGAAAACTGAAGTGTGAGAAACTGACTATTGTAAGAAAGAGAAGACACAATCTATTAATTCAAGACATCAACTAATGACTACTGAAGAAAAAAATTTGTATTAGTTTCTCAGGTCTGTTTTCAAGTGCAGTTTCACTGATGACCTTGGTTACAACACAAGCCTCTCCCTGTACCCTTTAAGAGTATTTAGGTCATTGCCTGTCAGAAGTGCAAGAGCTTCTTTAAGCAGTTTCCACAACAATCTCGTTCTCTTATCACCGTGTCAGCTACATTTACAAAACTCAAGTGGCTGTAGAAACTACCCACAGGTAGTGTTTGATTCTTCATGATTAATCCATGCTACTGAGACGACCTAGGTTAGCTTGTCATCGGTCCAGAATCTCACCTTGTAAGGAACAGAAAGAAAAACTGACAGCGTTTATGGCAAGAGAACCAATTCTCAGATGTTGCTCTACAGCTGCCACTGCTAGCCAGGGAATGTTCTGTATAGATCTGAGTTTATTTCCCCATATTCAGCCCTGTAGTTTGCCCCATATGGAGCACCAATGACTTTCACCAAACCTTACACCACCTCTCTCCCAACCCTAGGAATAGTCCACAGCCCACCTCCGGTGAATTCACCACCTTTCCCCACAGCTCTACAGTCCATTTTGTCCCAGTCCCATGAACAAACCTATAGCTCAACTGTCTCATCCTTGGAATTCGTCCTCAGCATCTTTTCCCTTCAATGCATGCACAACTCTCTGCAGAGCTCTGCACCCTGTCTCCCCAAGTCCTGTCTTCTTCACAGCCCACTTGCCAGTCATGCCATTGCTAGAGCAACAGCTAGGTGCCAGATTCTTGGGATCTGTGTATCTTGCACTTTTTTGAAGTTCATGATCACTAAGTGTTTGGTTTGTGTGTTGTCAATTGAATAAGTTTCCAGTGAGTGCTCTGGGACTGCTTGAAAAAAGCATTGAAGGACATGCCTGAGTTAGGAAGAGAAGTGACGACATTAAATGCAACAGAGCTATTCACACTCTCATAAATAAACATTTGCACCCCTTCTTTGCCAGACTAGGGATGATTTCATTCAAAAATCAGCCTTACAGATTAAGCCCTTGGTGTCTGAACTTTTCTCCTGCTGTTTTTAAGAGAAAATGTCCTCATTTAGAAACAGGTCTTTCCCGTGCACACCACAGGGGAGAGTAATTATATGTGATGGAAGTCATGACTCCTAAGAGGAGATGTAAGGTATCTGAATTCCCTGCTTTCCTTTTACACTTGTGCTTAGATCATTGCTGTTTTAATTAACTTTTATATTTTAATTATCTCATGGACTATAGTTCTGATTTAATGATCTAATGAACAAAACCTAACTTTTAGGTCAGCATAGCAAAACTATTTTTAATATAAGAGGGAGAAATTACTCATTTTAAGTACACATTTCCAAATCTCTCCAGTCTGATTTCACTGTCTCATTTCATTAAATGCCAGAGCAGCTCCCAGTGAAAGAAGTCACAAGCACAAAGGCAAAGGGAGATTCATGACCCTCTTGAGGCTTTCTGATTACCTGTATCCTCAGACTACATCCCTATATAGTCATGCTGATAACAACTGACAGGTCTCACATGTTAAACATAAGACTAGGAAAGCAGATGCTGGTTGTTTTTTCTTTCTTCCTTTACCTCTCCCTTCTTTTCTCCCAAGTGCCCTGCGTCACAAAACCTGCAGAGCAGCACAGTGCTGCTGCCATCCCTTTCACCATTTACAGCTGCTCAGTGGGTTGCAGATCAGGTTGACCAGCTGCTACAGTGTAGGGAGTTGGAATGTGTAGGAGAGGCCCTGGCACTTGGGGATTTGTCATCTGAGAGACTGTGTGTCCCTGGGACTTTGTGGGAGGTGGCACCTGCCAGCCACCACCTGTACCTGACATTGCTTCACCATCCATGGGGCTGACTGCTTTCCTTTTGGAGATGCCCCAGAGTGTAGCAGTCTTGGACCTCTTAGGGCAGTGATACTGCTCTGACTCCACTTTCATACCAGTGTCTTCCCACTGGCAAGCAGAGCCTAAAGCCAACAGAAGCAACTGCAGTCAAAGCTATTGTCTTCTCCTGTGCCATACATATTTATTCTGTCTACATTCATTCCTATGCAGAACAAACTAAATAGAAATGAAATGTGTCCAGGAATTTTAACAGCCCAGCTTGTGCTTCCAGTGAGATTCAGTGGTACTAAAATTGTAAGCATTTTGATATATCTGCTCTAAGACTCTACTGAAAAAACTGAAACCAAAATTTCGAAGAAAAACTTAAAAAGAAGAGGAAGTATTTTAAAAAGTGTTTTCTTGAATTACTTTCTAGAGCCATCTGAGGGAGAACAACCTACATTTGGTTGAGATGTGAATGACAATGGTGGATACCCTGTTCAGGTGGCAGAGGAGAGAGGCATGAGGTCTGGTGCTAATATACTCACTGGGAAACACAAATGGGTGCAAGCAGGTTTAAAGTAGAAAACTAGTGTGACTTGCTTCAAATTTATTATTAAAGGTCTTTGCAAACCAGGATAGCTTATGCAGTCAGGGACGGAGAGGTCAAGGAAAAAGAATTTGGCAGGACAAAAAGACAGCCTGCTACATACATTTGAGTCCTCTGTTTGCTCTGCCCAGAATCCTCAGTGGCAGCTTCACATAGTAACCATACACAAAGGTATTGCCAGTGTAGTATAAGGTCTGGACAAGGGCTGTGCCCATCACACCTACCCAGAGCAGCTCTGCCTGTGTGGGATATGCCTACGCACAGGACAGTCTTTTCTGACATGATGCCAACAGCTAGGCAGCATTTTACAAGCCACCTGTTTCCAGGAATGTTGCTCTTGGTCAAGTCTTGATGAGTTCACTGGGAGCTGGGAGTGCTCCATAACTTATGCAAATTGGTACACTTTTGGTGAACCAACTTTGAGGTTCTATAAATCATTTTGCTGCAAAGATTCAGTCAACCTAATGGAGATGAAAAATTAGAGCCTGGATCCCTCTTGCAACTTTGTACTCTCATCCTTCATGCCTCGTCATCCAAGATAGTCCTTCAGACTCACCTTTTCTGTAAGGACAAGAAACAGGTGCTCTTGGGACATGAGTCCCTGTGGCCCCAAGCAGATGTCTGCAATGGGCTGAGGAGGTGACAGCACTTGCTCAGATGTACCCATCCCATCCCTGCAGAGGCCCCAGAAGGGCATCCAGGGGCACCAGAGCTCAAACCCTTGACAAACACTAGCCATTATGTCTCCCTTGATCACAGTGGCAGAACTTCTATTCAACTACAGAGGCTGGGCTGTTGTGATGGCCACCAGTTCCCAAGCTGGTTCATGGGGCAGTACTCTGTTGACTTTCTTCTCTCCCCCTCCACATCCACGACTGGCAGCCCCTACACTCCCTCCTGTCCCCGCCATGGGAATGCTGGGGTCAATAGGAGGCCCTCACCAGGGCAGCTGGCACTGGTACTGCAACACACAGGCCTAGATGTCAATGGCCCAGCTGTAGTTATGTGCAGGGCAGGTGCATTGGGCAGTCTGAGATGGGAGTTAGGCCCTCCAGCAGAGGTGGAGAGCCAGCCTGGGAGGATGCCCTCCCTGGTGGGGCAGCTATCAGGGAGGTCACCACTGAAGGGAGTTGGAAAAGTGCTATGGAGTGGGCCACACAGCTGGGCTTCCTCCCACATGTTGGTGTGGAACACAGCCATGCGACCTTGGTGAGAGCCCAGCAGCACCTCCCAAACCCCTTGTTAAGGAGGCAGCCCTCTCATCCTCAAGCCGCTCTTCATTCCCCTTGTCTTAATGCTTCTTTTTAATAGCTGCTGTAGTGGAATTCTAGCTAAAATCACTGTGGTCAGAGGCAGAGATAAATGCACAAGCAAGTGATCAAATGACTGAGACCAGAAAACACAGCCAGAGTGGCAGCAGCCCCACAAGGAGCTCTTTGTACTTGGCCAGGCAGCACCATCAGCAGTCCAGCATGTGCCACATTCTCTGAAAAACAAACCTCTTTCCAGGGGTCATAGTTCCATTTATTAGACCATGCTGGTGTTCCCATGGGGGCTTCCCTTCCCCCTCCCACTTCTCTGTGTCCTCTCCCATCAATGCACCTCACACATCCAGTTGGCACAGCAGTCCTGCCAGCTTGATCAGCTCAGCCCCAGCACCTACTTGCTGACCACCAGGGCTTCTTGCCCTCAGAACAGCTTCTCACTTTTGATAATTTCCAGCTTTTCAGCATTACAATATTATAAGCTGAGTCTACCAGAGAGGCTCCTGATCTGTAAAAAGGACAGCTTTTATTGCATTTCTTTGTCCTTTACTCACAAAACCAGTGCCTTTTCATCTTCCTGATGCACTGCTTGTCAAGTTGCTGGTCAGGGAGCAAAGGAAATGCCTACATAGACATCAGGGAAAGTGACACAGTTGTCAAATATGCCATCAATTCAACATCACAGGGAGTGCATGCTGGCTGCAAAGACATGAGAAAGTGTGGATACATTGTGCCAAAAGTAATATTTCATCAGTTTGGAGTGAAATGTTAAATGGATTTCAATTATATTGAGTTAATCAGTATGCAACTGCTATCCTGCCACTCATACTCACCTATCTTCATACTTGGTCTTAGTCCTCATCTACTGTTGCAACATTGAGGATCTCTGTTGGAGTCAGTGATTTCCCAGTCAGGAATACAGCATGGTGAAGCATCTGTGCAGTCTGGTCCCTCTGCTATGTTTGCATACTTAAGTCTGTGTGGAATCATGGAATCATAGAATGGTTTGAGTTGTAAGGGATCTTCAAGATTATAGAGTTTTAACTCCCCTGCCACTAGACCAGGTTGCCCAGAGCTCCATCCAACCTGACCTTGAACACTTCAGGAATGGCACACTCATGACTTCTCTGGGCAACCTGTTTCAGTGCCTCATCATTCTCGCAGTAGAGAATTCTTTCCTTATAGCTAATTTAGCCTGCTCTCTTTTAGTTTGAATCCATTCCCCCTTGTCCTGTCACTATATGCTCTTGTAAAAAGTCACTCTTCATCTTCCCTGTAGGCTTCCTTTGGAAACTGTAAGGCCGTAATTAGGTCACCCATAAGCCATCTCTTTTCCAGGCAGAACAAACCTAATTCTCTCAGCCTTTCCTCACAGAAGAGGTGCTCCATCCTTCTAATCATCTTGGTGGTCCTCTGAATTTGCTCCAACAGATCAATGTCTTCCTGTGCTGAGGATCCTAGTACTCCAGGTGAGGAGTCACCAGAGCACAGGGGCAGAATCTCCTCCCTCAACCTGCTGGCTGCACTGCTTTTGATCCAGCCAGGACAGGGTTGGCTTTCTGGGCTGCAAGTGCACATTGCTGGGTCATAATCACCCTCTCATCCACCAGCACCCCCAAGTCCCTCCCAGTAGGGCTGTTCTCAATTTGTTCTCGATTCACCAGCCAGTACTGATATTGGGGGCTGCTGTGACCTACATACAGCACCTTGCACTTGGTCTTGTTAAGCCACATGAGATTCCCATGGGCCCTCTTCTCTGGATGGCATCCTGTCCTTCAACTGTGTCAACAGCACCATTCAGCTTGGTGTGATCTGTAAATTTATTGAGGGTGCACTCAGTTCTTTTATCTATGTCATTAATGAAGATATTAAATAGCACTGGTCACAGTACAGATCCCTGAGGGACACCACTTGTCACTGATGTCCATTGGGACTCTGAGCCACTGACCACTAACCTCTGGATGTGACTGTCCAACCACTTTCTTATCCATCTTAACAGTCCACCAATGAAATCCATCTCTCTCCAATTTAGAGAGAAGGATCTTGAGAGGGACTGTATCAAAGGCCTTACAGCAGTCCAGATAAATCACATCAGTAGCCCTTCCCTTGTCCACTGATATAGCCGCTCCATTATAGAAGACTTCTATGAAGGTTGATCAGGCAGGACTTGGACTCGGTAAAGCCATGATGGCTTTCTCAAATCACCTCTCTATCCTACACAGACAGCTTCTAGGAGATCTGTTCCATGACTTCCCAGGCAAAGAGATCATGCTGACAGGTAGGTAGATCCCAGGATCTTCCTTACTATGCTTTTTAAAGATGGATACGAGATTCCCCAGATTGGTACGTTTCCCTGAGTGTACTTTTCCCATACCTGCTCTACTTTGAGTCACACCTAAATGTTAAATCCCACATGCCATCATATATATGACTGCTGTGCATGCAGAGATTATCTGTGCTGTATGTGTGCGCTTGCAGTGTATGAAAACATACAGGTGTTCTTTACCAATATCCAGACATATAGGTTACAATTACCTAGGTCAGAAGATGTGAAGGGATCCAGAGGAGGGAATATGAGAAAACTGTACTTGGTTTAAGTCTCCTTTTCTCTGCCTTAAGAGTGTGTAACGCCGTTAGTGTAAACACAAAAAGGGCCAGCAAAAAATTTCCTCAGCAGAAGTCTATAGAACACTGCAATCAAGACACAGAGCTACTCCTGAGCAATGGCTTCATGCCTTAGCTGACATGTGTCACTGAGCTAATGTAAGTTATGCAATTACCCACCAAATGGTTGTCACAGAACAGATAGCTTGTACAGTGGTAGCTTTCATGGCTAATAACTGAAAATACAATCAGACCTCACATGAGCTGTATAACTGTGCACTGTTTAAAATTAACTTCTATTACATGGTAGAATTGGTTATATTTATACTGCAGGAGCAGATACAAAAATTGATTTTTGAGAAAATAGAATTACTATAATTATTTTGATTGTGTTGCCTCAAAAATGAGATTTTAATTTTTTTCTTCTCTGTTAGGAGCTTTTGAAATACATAATGGCACAGGAAAAATGTGTAAAATGAACAGAAAGAACAAATGTGCCTTTTTTAATGACTGCGCTTTGACCATCATGAATGAATAAGCTCAGTAACAAGATTCTCACCCTTTAATGTTGGACATGAAAGTTAATTATCACTTTGCAACCTCTTAATATGTCTATAATATTCAGATAGTCAGGATACACCGATGCCTATGTATGATAGCACATTGCATGATCCTCTCCCATGTCTTTCCACAGATGGATCAAATGGTGTTCGCTGCCCTGGTACTATATTTAATTCACATGTTCCCTGGAACTATATTTTGTTCCCATGTTCCTTCCAGGCTTACCCACTCTTTCCAAGAACAACAACAGAGAGCTCCACATGGCTATATTAACAGTGAGAAAGTGATGACTGGTTACATGAGTCTGGACTTGCTCAAGCTCACAGCTGACCAAACAAACCTCCCTGCATGCTGTAGCCCGCTCTTCTGTTGATGAATCACGAGCAGCAATTGAAGCACGCAAAAGCAACAAACTAGTTTCTACTAGTCTTCATTTCGACCTGTGATTTTAAGGGGAATATGTTGGAGTGGACAAAGTAGCTTGCACCCTCCTTCTCCTTTCATTAACTCTGGCTGGTATCAGATGGTTTGTTCATGGCTCCGGGGCACACAGGCTTTTCCATTTCTGCTGCAACAGCACCCTGCTTGTATTTTCCCCTTCAGTAGTCACAGAACTTATTGGCTGATTTGAACCAAATTTGACAACCCTTGGATATATTTTTCCTGCAAAGTTCCTTCATAAGAACAAAAGGTATTGGAGCAGTCTATAAGCGAGGCTCAGATCCTTTAGAAACTGTAGGTATTGGCTGCAAAAAGGAAGAAAAAGGCAGATAAAAACAATGAGTAGAAAACTTTAAGTCAAATTTCTTGCAGAGCTCTATCTCTTGGCTGATTTAATAGACTAATATTAAGATTTTCTGGTCTCCTTGTGCTTTTTCACCTTTCAACTCCCCTCCAGAGTAGTATTCTGGCAGTAAAAACCTTCGAGGGTTTTATTCTTGTCTTGAATTTTCCTCTAATCAATGAGCAGGTTCAAAAGCTGAGGAGCTACATATAGAGACCACTCATTTAGCTGTGTCTAATTAAAAAAAAAAAAAAACAACAAAAAAAACCCCACAAAAAACCAAAAGAATCTAATAAAGTGACTGAAAGAAGCATAACAGCAATTCTTGGTTCACACCAAAGACTTTTTTTTCCTTTTGCTCACAGAATAATTTCATTAGTGACAAATAATTTGTAAAAGCCCAGGTATTTCTTACGGGCAGCTTACAGAAATGACCATATACAAAAAACAGTTTTAGGTTTCTTCTTCTGGCATAGCCTTTGTCTGGCTTTTTTCCCCCTTACCCATTTTCAAATTTCTGAAAAATTTAAGCGTCAAGATCTCAAAACGACCACCATGCACAAGCTCATAACTATTTGCTGCTCCTGGGATACGGTTCTCATATAGTATAGCGGGGAGATCTGCATCTCACAGAGTGGATAAAAGGAGAAGAGAAGCCAAACTTGTGGGGCACTGTGACAACGGGGCTAAAACTCCTGTATTCCAAATCTCGTTACAAACAGGTATCTGAGAACTTTCACTTAGTATTCCCAGGCTTTAATTTAAATTAGAAAGGATACGTCAGTGCTCTTCCTTCAAACACACTGAGTGGGCATTACACTTTTCTTCAATACCATGATTGATGTTGGCGTTTATCTGCTTGTAAAATGTCCTTTTAACTAGTGCTCAAAGGAGTGACAGAAGCAAAGATTTCTTCCTCTGAAGTTTAAATTCCCCCAAGCAAAGAAAAGACAATTAAACCTGCGCCCACTGACCACGACTCAGTTGGGCATTTTAACCCTTTACCAGAGATGTAAAGACTTCCTTCTTCTTCAGTTATGCTTTAAAAGCGATTGTCATTGCATTGTGAATGCACTGGTTTCAGTTTGGAATACTCTCAAAACAGCAGTTAGATTAAGTTATCAAGAGGAGATGAGCAGAAAAAGTTCCATTTTCTTGATCCTAATGGGGAACAGAAACAAGACAGTCTTCTAGTTGCTCATTGCTGCCAGCCTAGGGGACTTGCCTGAAGACTTTGGACTTTGTCAGGATGGGCCAGTGGCTGAGGACTTCCTGTGACTTTGTCTTAAAAATTTAACAAGGGTAGTGATGTTCTCTTATTGGCCTGAGACAATTGTTTGAATTCCTACATGTCCCAAAGACTACAGTTACAGTAAGTGTTGGTTATACTGAGTGTTTCAGCTCTTTGGAGAAAAAGCTCTTTACCAGGTGCAAAGAAGAAACTGCACCCTGAAGGCCCCTGGGAGGATGAGGAATTCCACTCTGCAAACTGCAATCCTTGCTGAAGATAAAGATAAAAACCTCTCAAGATCCTGCTTTACTGTCTTTTGGAGTAACACTTTTTCTTACCCCTAATCTGGCCATTGCTCTGAGCCTGAGCACTGGAGGAAGATACACAAAGCAGAAAGCTGAGACTATATAGTGCCTTCTGCCAGTGGTCTAACCCTCTCATTGTCCTCTTTCCAACTTGTGACCAAGGTCTGACACTTCAGAAAGTGGTAGGCGGTAGTGAAGTAATCAAAATATATCTTGGAGGCAGAGAGAAGAAATTCTTTCATAGCCTGAAGGCAACCATGTGATGCACTCACCACTGATTGCAGGCTGTGATTTGGATTTTCCCCCACTGAAGGACATTTATCGGTGATTGGATCTTGTCACGTCGTAGTCAGTAAAAGTTTAAAAGCTTTCCATTCTCACATACTCTTAGATGGGTCCTATGTGCTAACATTTGTACAAAACACCCACATCACCTCAGGCTTCTTTATATTTCAGTAAACTGAATAAATTGTGGTCCTTATGTCTTCTCTCCTACAGTCTGCTTGGCAGCCCACAAGTCAGTTTCGTGGCTCCCCTTTGAAACCTGTCTAGTATTTCCTTACCTCCCTTAACAGCAGGGACCAGAAATACAAGCCAGCATCCAGCAGTGGCTAACTAACGCCATGTGCTCACGTTTCTACTTCTGCTTTCTAAATAACTATTAAACACTTCTAACACAGTACTTCAAGCACTTATTAAAGAAGCAGCAATAGTGCCCCAGAAGGTAAACCTCAACTGCACTTGCAGTTACTCACCCAGAATTCAGACGGTGGATTTGGCACAGGCCTTCTGGGTAACTTAAGAAATTAATGTTGCCGTCATTCTTATCTCATCCCTGCTTCTGTAGGACATGTACAAAACTTGCACTGCTCTGTTTCTGCCCGGTGTACCTGCAGGCACATCTGCACAGATGGAGCCCTCTGAGTCAGATGAGTGAAAGCCTTCTCCAGGCTGGAAGCTGTTTAGACATGTTACTGAGGGCTGTGCCCATGTTCATTTTTCCTGCGTCCCCATGGAGAAAAAAGGCAAGCCAAGGAGTTGAATTTACTTCAGTGGATCTCCTCAAGTGTAAAAATCACTAGTGCTTTCCAGAACACTGTGGGACACAGAGTCCTGGAGCTGTAGCAGTCTCAAGTCTCACATTTCTCCTGCCCAGAATCTAATTTTGCTCTGCTTGTCCTCAGCCCACTTTCATCCCTCCGCCCTCCCCGGCCCTTCCGGATGGCTGCATGAAGGTTGCATAGCAGCAGGTGGAGACCTCAAAAATCAAATGGGCTGGCAGAGGCAGTCCCTCCCCTGCCACTAACCCCGCAGCAGAGCAGAGAGCATTTAATTTCCTTTGGAGCTGGGAACATGCTGTCCTGGTGTTGCCACAGGGGAATGCTGTCACACAGCAGCAAGGTGCTTTCTGATGGCACGGAAATTCCTCCGGCGGTGCAGCCATCGGGTTAGGTATCTCCTGTGTGCTCAGCTGCCCAGAGAGCTCTACTGAAAGTCACAGCTACTGCAAAACACCAAACCTCTGATACGTTGACTCTTTCCCTGCAGTTGCAAGCTTTTACCTTGCAGTTAGTTTAGGATGAAGTACTGTATACAGTCAGTCTTGAAAATTGCCATTCATTGCACGATTCACTGTCAGTGTTGTGGATTTTTACAGCTGGATAATAAAAATATCTGTAGATGAAAAGTGCAAAATCATCCTTGTTCCAAAAGCCTTTGTCCTTACAAATAATAAATAACATTGTGAACTACAAGCTTCTTTTTGCCCCCATCACCACTAATGGTGGAACAGCACTAAATTTATGTCTGTAACTTTACAAATGTTAAAACAATAGCTAACCTTCCTGACACACCTACCTGAAAATAACCATAGCAGATTCACAATATTCTTTCAAAGTATGGACACATCCAAGCACTTTTACTTCACAGAAGCAGGAATCATGTAATGCTTCCTATGGCTTGCTGTAACTTCCCTGTACTCTTGTTGTGTAGGCTTCTGAGCCTGTGGTAGCGTTACAGCAGAGTTGCATCCCTACAGCAGAGGGGATGACAATTAAAATGGTAAATTGTAGAAGAAACATGTAAAGTAGTAAAATTGTAGGGAGAAGATTTTGATACTGTTCCTGAAGCATGGCCTAAACTTGTTTATTCCTTGGTTTCTCAATTTAACCATTTATTTGTAAGATTTAAGCCTGGGATTTTCTTGTTTAATTCCTAAGAGCAGTCAGCCACCAAGCAGGCTCTGTGATGCTTGTTGTTGCAAATGTATGTCTAGACATAATTTAGATTAATTCTCCATAATGAAGCTGTCATTTTGAATATATTACAATGCAAGTCCATAATGTGCAGTTGAAATGAGAACTCCAAACAAGCTTTCCCTGATTTACCTTGGGTATCTTAATACACTGCAATTATTCTAGTAGGAAAAGAAAACAAAGAGCATGTTTCTTCCTCAGTTAGAAGTGTTTACAAAGTTGTGTGGAGTTTAATGAATTCAGAATACATATATTCAGGGGCTGATCCTACAGTGTTGCATGACTTCCTCTGTAACACAACCAAACACCTTTCATTCTTCTTTTCCAAAGGGTTATTGGGAAAAAGCAGTGAACATCTTTTTGGTACTCATCTCTGAGACATCTTGAGACAAGCCATCTTGTTGCGCAGGTGTGACAGCCAGAGATAATTTGGCTTATTATTTAAATCTTTGGTAGTTTCTTCACCACTTAAGTCTCATTCATGGGTGCTTGGCTTGAAAACAGCATGCAGGGAGTGACTGTTTTAGAACGCATTATACCACACTATGTTTAAATGTAACTGAATATGATACAGGAAAGTCTCTGTGCAGGGTCTAACCCTTGTTACTGAATGGATCTGAATATGTGTCTCTGAATTTCTTACTCCTGTTATTATTTAACAAAAATAAGATCACATAAGGGCAGTAATTTACATCAGCTTGAACAAGAGCCAGACTAGGACCTCCAAGTGAGAAAAATTATAATCCAGAAAGTATTTTAGAGTCCATTTTAATGAATTTTTGATGATTGTGTCAAGCTTATTGTTACAGAACATGAGAAGGTAGTATAGCCTATTAAGTATGGACAGTTCTCATTTGAAGATAATTTTATTGCCCTACAGCTAGAGACTGTATTCAACCCTGCAACATGTGCAAGACACATTTATGACTGAGCAGAAGAGACAAGGACAGCCCTTTGTACTAAGAGAAAATGGAAGTTTCTGGAACTTGCTGCCCCAGGCAATTGGTCTCATGGCAAACAATGTCCACAACCAAGGCTCATGATCCAAATGGTCTCCTTGTATCTCTTGAAAACTATGAAAGAATAAAACAGATGGTAAGAAAAGCATAGTCATCTTCATCTAGGGTAGAAAGTCAGATCTTCTTATGGCAAGAACTCTCTGGAAAAGCACTCCTGGAAATGGAAGGCAGGCAAAGTGATAACTGCTCTTTACTTCTCTTTTACTTAAGAGGATACACTCCATACATGTTCTCTGTCATGGATTGCAAGGGAAAATTTCTAATTTATATTGCCATTTTAACCCATAGCTAAAACAATTCTGCCTGAATGTTAGATAGCTTATAGAATCATAGAATGATTTAGGTTTATCAGGCTAATTGACTGATATCCACCCATAGATGCATATATACGTATGTGTGTGTGTGTCTACACTGACTCTGCTCTATTAGCATAGTTTATTTCTCTGGGCTTTCTCAGGAAATCTTCAATTCCCTCTACTGCCACCTCAGTCAGAGAAATATGTAGCTACATGCCAGGTCCCAGAACTGTGTTCATTTCAGTTTACAACTTAGGATCTTGTTGTAATTTGAAAGTGAGATACAAACAGTGATGAAGTGAAACTCCCAGCCTCCTCTTGTCCAGAGTCCATGTCATGTCATACTGTAAAAATAAGCTTTAGTATCAGCTACCTACCTGGGATATGGACAAATTTCACAATTTCAGAGCAGATGGACTGGAGTCATATGAAAGGTTAGATGATAAGCTCCAGGCCACACAGGATCTCTGTTCTAGTTATAGTCAGAGAATCTAGGTCTTAGGAATCTGGTCTTATGCTTTGACCAAAGACCTTCAATGTCCTTATATCATTATCCTCGAAAGCATATGGTTGAAAAGGTGTGAAGATTAAAAAAAGAAAACGTCTAACCTGCACCACCAAGGTTTCTCACAAATTATGTCCCTTGGAAAGAGCAATGACTTCTGTTTCAAATTCATTCTGATGGCATGAAATCACTACCGGCTTCGCAGGTAGAATCTAAATAATCAGTGCATGCCAACCCTGCAGTACTGCAAACAGACTTCTCACACGCCTGCCTACATAAAACCCTGCAGGTAAAACAGTTACTTTACTCAGAACATTTTGTAAACCATTAATCTAACTTATCCTTGCGTGAGAGGTTAGTCTTACAAATGCCCTTTCCCTCAACTTCCAACAATGTAAAAATCACCCTATTAATTAGCTGCTTTCAGGTGCTTGAAGAACAAAGACCCCTTTAACATTTTAGTAGAACAAAAATACTGCCTAGTTTTTGTCCGGTTGCTTTTAACATTTCCCTCCAAGTATTTCTGTAATTGTTGAATGACCTATAACATGACTGCATTAGAAATTCCATTGAAAATCAAAGAGCTATATTATTATTTGTTGTACTATCCATAAGGTGCAGCCTTGGTCTACTCAGATTACCACAGAGACATTTGGTTATAAGATTTTTGTTCTGGTTTTTTGAGACATAGATCACTATCACAATCTGAATCATTCACAATACTCATGAGCAGTCTATAACATGTAGAACACTTCTGAGAAATTATTTCAGGTAAATACATTTTAGCATGAAATGGTATAAAAATCTTCTTTTGTTAAAAATGAGAAATAGAGAATTTATTGGGGATTCTTACTAACACGAGATACAGGGATCCATGAGGTCTGGGGATTGATCTGTAATCAACTAATGCATTTTCTAGATGTTCAACCCTCTCTAATCAAATTCAACTTTATAGAGGAAAAAAAAAAAAAGAGGTGAAAAAAATTGCATTAAAACAGTTTGGGGTTTATTTAGTTATCTGTTCTTTTTGAGTTCTCAAAGGCTTGGCAAGCAGTATCAGAAGTAAAATTTTCACACAATTTCTTTTCTAGACATTTCCTTCACCAGGCCCATTTTACAATAAAATTAAATACATCTTACAAACTCTGGTCCTTCTTACAGCTATGTAATTACTGAACATCAAGCTGAAAGATATTTACAAGAACAATAGCCCTTGCCCAGTTTTCCACAGCTGTTCCTACCACTCTCTCCTCTCATAAGATACTTGACAGAATAATTACCAAGCATGACAACATATGAGATTGATGTTCAGACATTGTTTTTACATCTCTCGCATGCCAACTCCATAGAAGACACTTTGGCAAGCAGCAGTGGCATCTAGAGTGAGTCTGCAATAGACAGAATTTATCCCAGGACACTCAAAGAGTTAAAAACTGCATGGTAATCTTTCCATACTATCACAGGCAGTTAATCTTATTTGAAGGAACACATTTTGCCCGTAGACATCATAGCCTCAGGATGTGAGCAGAACAGGAGTGACCAAAGGGAACAAGGGAAATGGCCAGGACAGAGCTGCCAGCTGCCTCACCAGGCAGGGACTCAGCCCACGTGTGACCTCCTTATCCAGGAAAGGAAAGGAGCACCTGACTTTGTCCCTACATACCTCTCCGCTCCTCACCCCCCTGCCGCATAATGTAAATGAAGCCATTCCCCTAGATGGATTGCTGGGGAAGCAGCTGTCAAAATGCCCAGGAGCTTCGGTGAGAGCAGGATTTCACTAGAATTTCTCAAAGAAGAGTTGTAGTCTGCTACAGGGAACCGATGTTGATGCCTCCTGTTAATGTTTTAAAGCCCTCTCATCATGCCCTGCAACCTTTCTTCTGCTGACACAAGAACCATGCATGCTTCGATGCCTGCAAAATACACCCGAGGGCTACAGAGAGATTTCATTCTCTCGAAGGTGATTATGAAGTACTCGCTAATTATAAGAACTGCATTAAAGTGTTCCCAAAGAATATATCAGCCTAAGGGCAGACAGAGCTATTCCCAAGAAATAACATATTAGACTACTGGACTTTTTTTCTGCTTGCTGAGCATCCTCCAGCAATACGCATTTACTTTAAAATTATTTATCTGAATGCATTTGAATTAATTATTTTCGCTATACTTCTATCACAGGGAATTATGGTGCATAATTGTAACTCAAACTGTGCTGTCTGGTTGGAGGTGGTCAGACAAGATGCAGATTTTATTCCCTGAGTGAAGAATGCAAGTATTTCCATAGCAAAGTATTGATGTTCAAAGTAAAGGCTCCTTGTGTGTGGGTGTTTATAATTCCAGATTCCTTTAGAGCAAATATTTGTGTCTATAAAATTCATTTGCAAAAGATCTGACAGGATGTGTGCAGAAAATAAAGGTCAAAACCATAAAAATGTACTGAAAAAAATAAAAGCGAGGTCCTTGAATTATGGTGTGTACGTGTTGCTGTGTACGCATTACAGGTATGGGCCATTTTGAAAAAAATTAACTTTACCTGTGTGGATGTAAATATGCAGTTCAAAAATATATGCATTGTAGGTTGCTACTTCCAGAGGCCAGAGAGAGCATATGTGTGTGCGGGGTGTGTGCATGTGTGTGTGTGTGGGTGTGTGCACGCACATGTGCATGAAGGAGGAGATGGAAAATGAGGGAGAGAGTGGGAGGAAGATAGGTACAGATCCAGAATCATTTTTTTTTTCATGTCATCAAGATGATTACAGTGTCCTTAGAAATAAGAGGGCTCTGCTAAAGATTTTCACTTCAAAGAAAAGATCTTGGTGAACGCTCATCCTCTCTTTCTCTCATTAGCAGGCAAAAAAGTCTTTAACATAATTAATAATCTAGCATAGAAAAGCAAAAGAGTGTAATTCCCTCCCAAGTCATGCAAAACATTTCACAGGCATGTGACTGTCTGAAGTTAAAGAAGAAAAAGAAGCAGTAAGACTTTTAGAGGACTATGAATAAAGATGTGGAAATGTTATTACAACTCAGAGCTACTTCTCACTATTTGGGGGTAACCTTTAGTATAAGACTCCTGTAGTAGTTTCATTTCCAGTGTCAGTGTCCTATTTTTTCTACCAGGTTAGTGTTGGATTTTTTTTTTAATCTGCATTTTAATTCCCCAAATAGATTGGCTGTGTATGAGAGAGGGAAAATCTCTCTTACTTGTTTGTGTGTAGATATTGACAATGGCTCCACATGTTCTATCAAACCCTAGAAGCTCCTAGCCATTTGCTGAATGTATTTGCAGCTTTGGCACAGAGTCTGCAGTTGCAGGTGTGCACTGAGGCAGATCTGTGAGTTCTGGGTTGAATCCATTCTGTACCCTCAATGTGTTGTTAAGAAGATGAACATTGAAAAGAAACATGAAAATCACTGAGGCTGAGCTGATAAAATCACATCCAGCAGCTCTCACTTCTACAGTGCTTATGAAGGATTGAGCCCCATTTCAAATTAAATTAATCCATGTTGAATAATATTATCATTATTTTAAATACGCTACTCATTTAGGGCCAAGTCATAACCGAAGAGGTTCACTTTGTTTTATATATATATCAGAGCCTAGAGAATTTCAGTATCATTTTGAATCATAGAACAATTTGAGTTGGAAGGGACCTTAAGGGTCATCTAGTACCGACTCTCCTGCAATGCGCAGGGACATCTTCAAGTAGACCAGGTTGTTCAAAGCCCCGACCAGCCTGGCCTTGAAACAGGGATGGGACATCTACAACTTCTCTGGACAACCTGTATCAATGTCTTATCACTCTCTCACAGTGAAGAATTTTTTCCTACTATCTAATCTAAACTTACCCTCTTTCAGTTTAAAGCCATTCCTCCTAATCCTATCACTAGATGTCCTTGTGAAAAGTCCCTCTCCAGCCTTCTTGTAGGTCCTCTTCATGTACTGAAAGGCCACAAGATCACTCTGGAGCCTTCTTCAGGCTGAATAATTTCAGTTTTCTCAGCCTTTCTTCATAGGAAAGGTGCTCCATCCCTCTAATCATCATCATGGTCCACCTCTAGTCCTGATTCAACAAGTCCATATTCTTCTTATGTTGGGGTGTTCTGTACTGGACACAGTATTCCAGGTGGAGTCTCAGAAGAGTGGAGTAAAGAGGCAGAATCACCTCCCTCGACCTGATGGCCACACTACTTTTGATGCAGCTCAGAATATTGATCAGCTTTCTGGGCTGCAGTTGTACATTGTTGACTCATGTCCAGCTTTTCATCCCCATACTTCAAGTCTTTTTCAGAGGGACTGCTCTTGATCTCTTCACCTTCTAGCCTGTACTGATGTCAAGGTTTGCTCTGACCTGTTTGCAGGACCCTGCACTTGGCTTTGTTGAACCTCATGAGGTTCACACAGGCCAGCTTCTCAAGAATCTTACCTGAGAGATTCCACTGGTCAAGTGTCATTAATTTATCCAGTTGCACTTGCTCTTTTCCTTTCAATGGATTTTGTGGCAGCTTTCTTTTAAGCACTGAATATTTTTCAATCCTTAGATTTAATTACCTGCATTTCCATGTTATTATATGCAAGTATAAGCTACGATTTAGTGAGAACAAAAATAAAGACTAAAGAAAGTAAAAACAGAGAAACCTATGTTTTCTTCTTCAAGAAAGACTCAGCTAGCACAGGGGAGTTGCAGGTCCATTTACTGCCAGAGCCAAAAGCACAAATCAGACACTGATACTGACAAACTGGTGCTGACACAATGAACAATTCAGTACACCTGGAAAACTACCATTCAGCTAGTTTGCATTACAAAAGAGCCAAAGATATTTAATGGCCAAATATGGGTTGAGGGATGCTAAGTATAAGGCACTACTGATCTTTGTCAAATATGAAATCAGCTGTCTAATGTTAGATGACACGTCTCCTGGCATAAAGCAGTGTAAATATGAAAGGGTACTTTTCCCTGGTTTTCAATATCATCTCTGTGATTGCCAAAATATATAGGAAACGTAGAAAGTTTATGTGCCAGAAGAAAAGAATAAAGGATGGCAGGCTAATGTACTGCCTATAGTAAGCTAGCAGATCTAGGTATTAAATTTTTGTGAAATATAACAAGAAAATATATTAAATAATTTTTTTTTAAAGCAACATGTCTTGTAAGCATGCTGGGACTCCTAATCTATGCTGCCCCACCTTTTGTCAGTCACCTCAAAATAGAAACTGCATAATTACTTGTTATAACTCTTTCCTAGTTAGTATCTTGAAATGCTATCAGATCAGAATAGTAGTAATTTATGTCTTAGTTCAAAAGCAAAGCTATAAGGACTGAAAAAAAAGCAAGAAAAGTCCTGTGAGTTGGACACATTCAGCTTTATTCAAGACCTTTACTGCATTTGCAGTTTGCATAATTATGCAACTTAATGTTTTAAGTGCATAAACAAACAAAATTTTCTTTAATTTTGCTGTGGTTCCCGAGAATTCCTCAGTGTCAATGATACCAGGAGTGAGCTTGTCCATAGGCCAGCTGTCAAGGATTCTGTCGCTTAAATTTAAGATTCACCATTAGCAGTTATTGCAGAATCTTTACAATATAGTAATATAGAAATTCTGATGTAGACTAAAGGAGGTAAATTATACCTCTGCTCATTCAACAGTTCTTTATCATAATATAGTAGACATATTTAACAGTTCTCAAAATATTCCTTCAGGATTGATGAAATAAAATTTAAAAAATATAAAGCATTCTAATTCTTCTGAAGTCATACTTGATGCATAGAAAGCTGTACATTTATTTAATTTCAGATCTGCAAATTGAACAGAGGGGCTAGCAGAATAAAAAAGGATTACTTTGTAAGACATTCCATATCAAAGGTAGTTTTATTTGGAACAAATCAGTTTCTGCAGCACTGAAATGTCCTGTTTCACTTGTTATTTTTCGGTAGCTTCACCAAAAACAGAGGCAAAACTTGATGGTATGATGTAGAAATCCAAAAAGAAAATGCAATAAAGAGGACAAGTAAAATACAAGCAAGGCTTTCTTTTAATCTGTATTTTTTATTTCACTCAGTGGTAAATAAAGACAACATAAAACAGGAGGAGGAGAGGTATTAGATTCTTTCCTACCAGAATAACTTAATACAAAATAAGCAGTGAAATGAGGATTTTTTAAGTTTCAACCAAAGATCTCTCAGAAAAGGTAACCCTACCCCAAAAACTTTCAAAAGTCCAAACAGATCAAAGGCAGAGAGGCCACTGGGAGAGGGTAAGACTCTCCTGGCTGGAGCAATGTCCTGTTTGCAGGGTGATTCCAGTACCTCTGAATAGGTTTATGGCTCAGTATTTATCATCACTAAGTGGAATTTTCATGCATAATGACAGGAAGCAGTCAAACTTCAGCATATTTCACCTGGCAACATGTAGAATTTGGATTCTATTAAACATAACAGAGCATAACATAATGTCTGTTCTGGATGAAGCATGAGCAGATGCTGCAATTTTCTGCTATTGCTTTTGTGATTCTTATGTCTTCTGCTAGTCCTGACATCTAGATTTGTATCAGTTGGAAAACTTTTTATTTTCAGGATTGATCTGGCTTTCTTTGATCTAAACTTTGAATGCATGGTCCTGAGGTTGGTGTGATAAGATTTAACCTTTAAACACTGAGCACCATCTAATGCTAGATGGGTATCTAGCATTAACTTGTGATATAACAAACCTTCCTACCTCTTGACTCTGTATCTCAGCATAGGCAGTATTGAGCAAAGGCCAAATCAATCCATGTCAAAATTCAAGGACAGAAGGTAGATGGCAACTTCCAGTCAGAATCCATCCTTCTCTGCTTGGACATCTTTCAGATGGACACTCTTGGATAGTGATGGATGTGCATGCTAAGCCTCTAACAGCTCCTGTTCTACTGTATGTTTGATATAATTTTCTTATGTTTGACATAAGCTCAAGGTCATAGCTAAACTTGTTTAAAAGAGGCATACATGTTGAGTGCAAATTGAGTGTAAGAGTGCAAAATCCTACCTCCTGTAATAGCAAGCTGGCTGGCTGGAAGTGAGCTGCTGTATACGCTAAGGCCACAAAGCAGAAGACATCTGTCTTTGGATTTAGTTGTGAATGTGTTGTTGCTGACTGAGCTTCTAAATTATTGTTGTCTTTAACTCTGTCAGGAAGATGCCATTGTAACTGTGTGTTCTCCTTTACACTCAGTTCCATACCATGAAGATGTGCCATTAAGATAAATAACCAATGTATTTTAATTTAATTTTTTTTGCCTGATTTCCCAGCTGGTGGGATAGGGAATATTAAAAAACAGCAATTGGGGAGATGAAGAAGGCATGAGAATATTTTTGGTCATTAACTGGATGTTTGTAATCTGAAGGAGGCTGTTGTGGTGCCTCCTTCTAGGAAACAGTTTTCCAAATGTGTGAGTCTTTTTAGACAGAGTGATTCTTTTTCTGAGAAATTAAGAATACAGTGCATTAAGACTCCAGATGGTATGCAGGACAGTTTGGAATCCCTCTACAGGCTATCAGAAAAACATCTCAGATGATTGTTCTTCTAATGACAGATTAGGCAACTGTTTAATTTCCTTCTTGCCTATGCTACACAATGTATGGGTCATAGTTGAGTGATTTCTTGTTTATTTCTCAGAAAAGTGAAGCAGGATAGGCACTTACTGGACGCTGGTAGCTAGAGTCTGGCACCTACATTAACTTAGATGAGAACAACCTCCAAAACTACACTTCGTCCCATGTCCTCCCTGCCCTTCACTTGTCCACCTGCACTCAGAAAAGATGTTGACCTGTTACTGATTTTGCTAATATTTCTCATCAGCTCTTATAGTGCCAAGACAGAATTTCTCTTCCTCAGATTTGCATATTTTGAGATTAAGTCTGAGGTTTCCAATATGGGTCATAGAAACTGAGACCTTGGTCTAAGTCAGTTAGGTTAATTTAGCTAAGTGTAGGATCAGTAGTGTAGTAGTAGTGTAGTAGTGCAGATCAGTAGGATCTGTCAGTGACTGACAAGGTGACCCTTGTTGGTTCTTAACGGGGTGAAAGACTGATGATTTGAAGTCTTTCTTCCTTTCCTTGTTAGATGTCTGAGAGGGTCAGAGTTTGCCCTAGAAGCACTATCATGTGACATTGTGACCTCTTGACTGTCCTGTTGAACATGCATACAAGTCTTACTCCAGCAATAAGTGGTAGATATGTATCAGTATGTTAATGATTCCTGGCTCCACTCACCCACCTGCTCTGATCCATGCTACACACCAAAATGAATGACATGGTGCCTGCACAGATCTACGACTGTCCTGCGAGCAGTAGTTAGCTGAGTCCCTCTCTAGATAAAGAGTTATATTACAGGATTGGTGGAACAATTGTCAATAGTTTCACTGTATCACTGGTCCAGAGGCACCAGCCCTTTGCATTGAGTGTCTAGGTCTTTCCTACCTGGGAGGACCTTTGCATCTGCTACTGGTGAAAGGGGTACCAGCCCTTTTTGCAATCACTTTGGATAGGTCTACATATCATACAGGGAAATTGCTTTGTCTGCACTTTGAATAAACCAAATATGGAACAACCATATACTCATGGAGCTCAAAGACAACATCTAGCACCGAACAACAGCACTGGTTCAGAGCCCTCAGACATCTGCCAGCCAGCACCCCTAAATGTAGTTGTGTCTTGCCTCAACACGCAGCACAGGTGTTGCCTCACACTTGACCAAAAATCTTAGTTTGGGAACAGGCTGCTCTTGTGCTCACAACAAAATCCTGTAAAACTGAAGCTGATAGAGCAGATAATTACCTCTGAATCGAGTCTCAATAGTACGTTGAACTAGTGCTTTGATGTTTAGGTTTGGTTGATGATAAGGATCTATGTGGAGGTCAAGGTTTTGCTTTTATCATGTAGTCCCTGCACTGATTTCAGAGCTGTTACTGAAGAGACAGTTTATCTTTGGCCATGACAACACCACTGTGTTCACTACATCCAGTTAAGCAGTGAGTAGTTGAGAAGCTGCCTGCATGGGCATTACTTTTAAAATTCTGCCTGAATATGCCCAAGCCCAGATTTGCTGTTCTGCTAAACGTGGTATGAATTTTAACATTTCTTTTAGCATGTGAGAGCGTAGAGTTCAAAAAGTAGTATATTAAATGCTTTTATGTAGGAAATTCAGTCAATTACATGTGGGTCCAAATTAATTTATTTAAGATCAAAGGAATTGCATATAAAAAATCATGGAAACAGCAATGGAAATGTATAAGAGAAAATCAAAGGATTTGCACATGAAATACACAGTGATGGATCAACTGTCTATTGCTGGATAATAAAGAAAGGCCTAACATCATGCAACAGCTATTTTTATAATGTAATAAAGTCTAGGGGGAAAAAACAGGTGCAAAATGTTAACCATTTTAAACTTATATCTGTATGAAAAGACACACTAAAAAATATATGCCCCCAAAGAATCTGGAAGTTTGGATAGATTTTACAATACTGACATTGTCTCATGACTCCTACCTAAAACCAATAGTACAGTATGCTGAGATAATCAAATGCTGACATGTCTGCAAGAGCTGGACGCAAAGCAGGGCTCTGATCTGTAGGAATTTCTGAGATTGAAAAGCTCACTTAGGACAAAGAGAAAAAAGAAAAAATTATGTGTGATGTCATAATAATAAAAAACAGTGTTTTGCTCAAAATATAATTTGTTTTTCTGATAACTGACTTTTATTTTTTTAAACCTTTTTCATTATATAGTAATGAAAATTGCTGGGAAAAAAAAAAAGGAATCTTATGTCAGAAAAGAAGACTTTCCCTTTACGGAATGAAAGCGAGGTATTTTGACAATTTGGAATTTAAATTATCCTGAGACTTACTAAAACCAACTCTTTTCTGTGAATAGCTTCAGTTTTGACATATGGAACATTGTAATGAAAAGTGCTTTTTTATGGGAAAAGCTCCAATTAGTTTTACCTTTCTTTTTTTTTTCCATGGCTGTCTCTGGCATATGACATTCTAACATAATAAGAATTCTCTTTAGATTACTAAAGCATTATCTGAATCATTTTCCATATGTTAATTTGGGTTATGATAGATTACAATCAAATTTGCTAATTATATTTTCCCAGCATCATCGGATGTTTCTAGGTTCAATCAAGAATACAATTGGACATAATCAATTATGGGATGTACCTCAGCACTAATATTATTTCTTAAAGGATATTTTTGACATTGCCTGAACAAAGACATTTATCATAACTGATCAAAGGATTTTTTTAGCCTACCTAGAATTCCATGACATACTGAAAGATGCAGATGTATTTACCATAAATTCAGCCTCTGTGAATGCAGAATTACTGAAATTTCAAGGAAATAAATATAAGACTGATGAAAGCCCTTCAGAATAAAACATAAATCACAAGAAGAAATTTGAAGACAGTTTTTTAATGGCACCAGACTCCCATCATTGAGATTTTCAGATTACAGGTCGTATGTAGGGATGAACACACTTTTAAAAGGACCAGTTTTTCCAGCCGAGAACACTGAGATCTTCTAAAATAGTTACACATTTTTCAGTGTAGTGCTCAAACACATAGAAGTGAATACTTGTGTCACATGAGTGATTTATAGTATGAGCCATAAAATATGTCATTAGTATTTATAAAATGGAAGCATAGGAGAAATCTTTAAATAATCCATGTTAAAACTGTTCCCCTTTTCAATGTTAATATGGTAGTTTTTTCATCCTGAGGTATGTCACACATAAAAATTCATTATTAGTGCCAGCCTAATCCTAAAGCATATTACCACTGATGCCTACAGCTATTACTCAGAAAAATTTAAGTCTTTTTCTGGAAAAGTGCTTGATATGAAAAGGCTGAAGTCATCTGGCAAAACAGCTTCATTTGGGGTGTTAATTTTTTCATATCTTGGAAACCTGTTTCATTTTCACAAAAGAGTGCCCAGAAAGTGGCCTGACACGTTTTCCTCACACTTTCAGACTACTGAGAGTTTATCTTGAGGAAATTGAATACTTCTCACTCCAGTTATGTGAATATTCACTTCACAGTTCAATCCTCATATCAGTGACATGGAAACAACACCCTTGGTCTCAGCTGTAAGTTTGCCTTCTTTGGGCCACAATTACACACTGCTGTCAGTCACTTCATACCCATATCTGTTGACATTAATTACATATACTTCTTCCTTCACTTTACCACGTGTGTCTACCCTAGGATTTCTAAGGTGTAGAGTTGCTCTCCTCCTACGCCATCTGATATCTACTGTTTTCCTTTGTAATAGGAGAGGACATTGGAAAAGCTGTAAAGGAAGCACAGCTGATAAATTTCAGCTTATTATTATGCATTATTCCACAGAGCTCTCAGGCCTGTAGGCATTAGACATAGAAATCCAAGAAAATTAGATCCCTGCTACAAACAGTTCAGAGTCCTAAACCACTGTCTCAGCAGTGCAAACATACAGAAAAAATATCAAAAACTGTAACATTCAAAGTTGTGCCAATAACCACTTAGAGGTGATCTTCATGGATGAGTGTGAAGCAAAACACCTTACAAGAGGGAGAAGGTCATGAAGAATACGATTTGTGCATTCAGTTACCTTAGGAACATATTTGTGAAGGTCTTTTCAATGATGTCACTTCTTTCCAGATGTTCAGTGCAGGCATGCTCATACTTTGTAGGCAATTACTAGATAAGCTTCAGCAGAAAGTCACAGAAGCATCTTCTGGAAGGGAACAGTGGCTTTCTGTAAGAGGAAAAGCACTAGAGGACATGTCAAGTGCAGAATTCTGCCAAGTAAAGTAAAAAGCAGCAGTTGGTATTTCCCCTGGGATTCTGTACAGAACCATCAGGACTTATCAGGCTACCCAAAACACTGCATTTCTGTTTGTTTTTCCACCTAAAGAAGCGTGTTTCTGTTGAGTTTGTCCAGATTTTGAGAATCAGGCAATATGACTCACAATTCTGGGGAAGCCTGAAGATACGTGGTTACACAATGCTAGTCGAGAAATATGAAAACTACTGCAGACGCAGAGACGCAGAGAGAGTCTGAAAACACAGCAGAAGCCTCTGAAAATGGAATATTTTTTATGCCAGAGCAATTATAGTGTAATCAAAGTTTCATTATAAATGAAACTGCAATTCCCACATTGCACATATGAAACAATTAGTGACTTTAATTAGTCTTGCTATAAATGGAGGTTTGCTGAGTTTACTGTGAGAATAGAGTCAAGTAATTAAGACATAACATCACCTGAATATTTTCAAATGGCCTGTACACAAATATCTTCTGATATAAACATCTTTCATCTTTAAGCCACTACAAAAGCATAGTCTTCTGAGGAGGCAACTTAATCCCCCTTTCTCCCTGAGAATATGTCACATGTTCATGTGGACCCCATCGCTGCTTAGCTCAGGCCTTCGAAGCCAACAAACACTAGTTGGCAGACCTGCAAAAATCCATGAGCATTTCCACTCAGTTTGCCTGTAGGGATAGATGATGATTTGGTTTATCAGAATGTGTGTGTCAGTGTTACACATTGCCATGGAGAAGTACCACTTACAAACACTCTTAACACAGACAGCTCATACCTTGGGTCTGACTGCTATGGGAAATGGTGGAGCTACAAGTTTGGGAGAGAAGTGGTGGAGGCTGGGTGGATCTTGGCTCTGTCTCCCCTACAGGGCAGCCACTGTAACTAAACCGCATGTGGGTTGTTGCAATTTTTAGATTTTATGAATCAGCATTAAGCTATTTCACCATGTCCCACTCTCCAGCCAACTGAAGGAGTGAATGAGCAATTGTGATTCATCTGATACTTCTGAGTGATCATGTTTCTTAGGAATATTTCTAAGTTGATCTTGGTCATATCAGAGTCTTTTCCTCATCTCCGTTCCAGAGAGTCATAAGCAAGCCCTTTTTAGGTGGACTGGGTAGTGCTGATTACATGCTGTTGACTTTGTACCTTTGGGTATTTGTTTTGTTTCTATATGGCAAGGAAGAATGAAACAAAGGAATTTTAGGTTCCAAATTGAAGGTAGTTAGTTACTTGATTGGAGTAGCTGGAAAATTTTCATTTTACTGGATTGGTTTTTTAAATAAACAGAGGGGAATTGCTACAATACAGGGAATGTGGAGGCACTGATGCAGAATAAATGGTGAAGTCCCATGAAGGAAATGTCTAGAGATACTCCCTTATGGGCCAGCTGGCTAGGGAGAGGGAGCAGCAATAGATGAACATGGCAGTCCCTGGGTTTCATTAGGGCAATCCATGACAGTTCATGCCTAATGGCTCTGTGGTATGAGAAATAGGCAACAGAGATAAAACAACACTCTGGGAGATGAGCAGACAATATTAGCTGATCTGCAGACAAAAAGAAATCCTTCCAAAAGTGAAGGACAATGAAAGCTCATACCTAACAACCAGTAGATTTTTTTTCGCCTGGAGGGATGGTTGTTGTAATTCATTTCTCCACCTGCTAGTCAGAGCGAGCAGATTTCCACAGCATGAGAACTCAAGCATGCATGCTGAGCCCGATGAGGAAAATGAACAGTATCTCCACCTTGACAACAGTGGCAAATGTCCTAGAGAAGTGTATGTCCTACATGTCAATTTTTTTTTCTTTTTAAACAAAATGCACAGATTTGAATGAATCTGCAGTAGAAAGCTTAGAATATCAAATCCATGCAAAATGAGAGTGTCCTCCAAAAAGTGTGCTTATTTTTGATGTCATCTAAAACCAGTAATGATTCCATGTTTGAGCTGTCAGTGGTGGAGAATTGAGACCAAGTATTCTGTGGGTAACTAGGTAATATTAATGATTATCAGTCCTGGATTTCAGTCCATGGCAGCTGCTAACCCACTCCAAAACCACCATGGATTTGCTTAAATCTGTCCCAACTTGGATCTTTGCCAATTTCTGTCTGCTCAGGAGCTGTATGGTTCATAAATCCCTATCCTTGCAAATGTTATGACACAGACCTATCCTGGTGGACAGCAAGGGAAGAAAGTGTGAGTGAAATATAATCATGATAAGACCGTTATTTCAGTTTTAATGATTTTTTTTTTGTCATTTGCAAAGGTGTGTGGTAGGAGTTTTATTCTCTGCAGGCTTCCTTTTAAACTGACAAGCTCTATCTGTTGACCTGGAGCACACAGCCAGCAGCAGATTGCTAGCAGCTGGGAAAATCCCACTGATGCTGGGCAGTGGCATAGAAGTGCTGTGCCAGGGCCAGTGCCAGCAGTGGCCAGGGCACTGTGGGCGAAGGAAGGAATACTGCAGGGAGAGCAGGCACAGAGAGCTCATTCAGCCCTGGCACTGACTGGCAGGCTCTGCCACGAGGGCACTGATGGGATTGAAAGGTGGTTTTGCTTTGTGAATGGGTTCAAGGAATGAAAAAAGGAGCCACGGAAAATGATGGACTCAATAAGGTTCCCATAAAATTCAATTTTTACCCCTAATACTTTCTGGCTCCCTATCTCTAAAAACCTTAGAGATCAATCAAGATACAGTTAAGAAATCTAATTAAGTGTCTACAGTAATAATGATGACCTTCCTCTATCCTGCTTTTTTTTTTTTCTAGATTTGACTTCTCAGGGAAAAACAGAGTCATGGAACAAACAAAGCATCTCTGTCTATTCCAGTGAAGTTTTACTTGCTTTAGAACCAGATCTCCTCTTTCTCTCTCTTTTGTGAATGTCAGTTTTATTTCATTTCATGGTTTCATGTATCATTTTATTTTCATCACTCCTCTAAGTAATACTCGAGAAAATGAGATGCCTGAAATAATCAAACAGCAAAAGTCAAGTATGCAAAAATTAAAACCAGCTACCCACTTAGGCACTGTAGCTGAACCAACTGATTTTGGTCATGGAAATTTTCAGTTTGAATTCTGCTCAGGTCAGCAGCAAGCAAAGCTCATTATTTTCTGGTGATTGTTTTGTGGTCTATAGGATATAGATGGATGTTTTCTTCCTCTGGAATAGGTTTTATATCCCCAGCTCTCTGTAGGCCAGGAACTACATACAGCTGCACAAAAGGGGATTTCAGCTCACCTATGAAATATGGAACAATTGCTTCCAGGCCTGGAAGGATTTCAGACTATCAGACCTTCAAATTTCTTCTGATATTGTATATGAATAAAAACTGTTATAAACCATTTTTTAAGAAGTTTGAAGTGCTGGAGAGCAGCTAGATCTCCTTTTTTATTCCACCAGAACAGGCTGTGAAAGGCCGGCATAGTCAACTGGGTGAGGCAAAGGAAAGGCTGGAGTGCTCTGGTTGGGCCCAGCCCAGTCCCTCTGGCTGTGCCATATTTCTACGCAGGACTCTTCAGAAGGATTTTCATCCTCCATCTCTCACAGCTGAGGAAATCTCTTACCCTCTTGCTTCTGCTTTCCTACAATACTGTGGTGTTACACTCCTGCAGGAAAGAACCATAACTTTCCTAGGATCCTAACTTGTTTTAATTTTTCCCTAAATAAAACTAGTGCTAGTTTTGAGTAAGCTTCCAATGTGCTAAAATGCTTTTCTCTCTTCACGACAGCTTTATGAATGTTAGACTTTTATCACCAGGCATTATATTGCCAGCTTTAATTTCTGGGATGGGATTGTGGTGGTTGTATATTGGGGCTATTACTGTGTCACTCACTGCCCCATTCCTCATAGTGACTGGGAGAGCAAGGAGCAAGCATAGATGAAGAACTGCAGGAAAATCTGGCCATCAAGCTGCAGCCTGTAGTCCATGTGGTCTTGAGTTGCACATGGGCAGGGGCAGGGGCAGCAAATACAAATAGGAACTGGGAGACAAGTGGTGTTTGTGAGTCATACAAGATGAAGAACACATGAGAGCTGGCCTAAGGGTAGTGTCCACACAACAGTATTTCAGGGTAGATGCTGATAAGGCCAGTAGCTAGAGGAGCAGCCATGGGAGTGTCAAGAACTGCTTTAAGGCAAAGCTGAAATGAAAGTCATATAGGCACTCAGCTAGTCTTATTTCTGGAGATAACATAAGGACTGGAAGGGTCAAATGCTCATTCTTCTCAGTTATCATTTTTACTTTCTGAGTTGTTCCTGAGGTACTCTGTTAAATGAGCGTGCCCTTCTTCATCATTGAATACCAGGGTAAGATATCAGTCATAGTTGCTGAAAGCTATCCACTTTTCCCTGCCCACAAAGGAAGGGAGGGGAGCAGCACTCACAGACTGAACAGCTGTGTGAGTTATATACTAGTTACCTTAACATACTATAACTTACTAGAAATTATCTGTAACCTCTGATTTTGGCCCATGCTAGAGATGTGAGCTACTTTAAAAGCACAATAAAGGGAACCACATAAAAGGCTATGATACTAAAAAACAAGATTTCACACTGAATATTCTTCTTAGGCAGTGGGAAAAGCAGATTTGGTCTCTTAAGGCTATAGCTGATTACATTTGGGCAATCACCAACCATATGAAATTCAACAAGGGAAGGTGCTGGATTCTGCACCTGGGATGGGGCAACCCTGGGTGTTCATACAGACTGGGGAATGAGATGCTGGAAAGCAGTGCCCTGGAAAGGGACCTGGGGGTCCTGGTTGATGGCAGGTTGAATATGAGTCAGCAGTGCCCAGGCAGCCAGGAGGGCCAACTGAGTCCTGGGGGACATCAGGGACAGCATTGCCAGCTGGTCGGGGGAGGGGATTGGCCTGCTCTGCTCTGCACAGGGGCAGCCTCACCTTAAATGTTGTGGCAGTTTTGGGCACTGCAATAAAAGAAAGATATTAAGATATTAGAGAGCGTATAAAGCAGAGCAACAAAAATGGTGAAGGGCCTTGAGGGGAAGAGTGGCTGAGGGCACTTGGTGTGTTCAGCCTGGAGAACAGGAGACTGAGGGGAGACCTCATTACAGTCTACAACTTTCTTGTGAGGGGAAGAGGAGGGGCAGGCACTGATCTCTTCTCTGTGGTGACCAGTGACTGGACCTGAGGGAATGGCCTGAAGTTGTGTCAGGGGAAGTTCAGGTTGGATATTAGAAGGAGGTTCTTCTCCCAGATCGTGGCTGGGCACTGGAACAGACTCTAGGGAAGTGGTCACAGCACCAAGCCTGGCAGAGTTCAAGCAGCATCTGGATGATGCTCTCAGGCACGTGGTATGACTCTTCAGGACAGTCTTGTGCAGGGTTAGGGGTTGGACTTGATGATCCTGATGAGTCCCTTCCAACTCATATTCTGTGATTCTGTAATTCTGTGAAAGTCATCAATGTAATCTACTTGTTCCCTGATACACCCTGGGCTGATTCACCACCAGTTATCTCTTATATTAAACTTGTAAGCATTTAAAAGCTAGGGGAATTATTGGGATATTATATTCATAAAAGGCACAATAGAATGAGAACTCTGGTCCATGCTTAGTGCCTTCTGTGTACTGTGTCAATCACAGTTTATATTATGCCTTCAAGAATATCTTAAATATAAAAACCTCCATGCCCTCCTATGAGGCTGCCTTACAGGGAGCCAAATGCTATTGTGTGTTTTGCAACCCTCCAAATTTTGTAGCTAAAATATCTGTGTATTTCTTTCCTGACTGCCCTAACAAAAAACTTATTTTATCATTGGGAGATTATATGACAATTTAATGGAAACTGCTAAAGGCCATTAAAGCATGAAGTACCTGTAGGACTTGTTTAAAGTGCTTGGTATATCTGGCAGGCCATCAAGCTGATGAAAGTCCTTGGTGTTTCATGACAATCACACTAAAGCACTGCTGAGGGGGTTGGCTTGGCTCAAGTTCTTATTTTTCTACTCAAATTTTATGCTTTTTGATTGAAGTTAAATGCAGTGAACATGGAGCTTTATGCTTATTTCAAGTTTAATTATGAAGCCATGCTTTTGGCATAACAATGAAGTGGAACACTTTTTCTTAGAAAAATATCTCTTGCTTTAAGTCTTTGACTACTGGTGTAAAAACAAATAAGTGGTCTTCCCCTTTTGCCCCTCTTTAAGATTTTTGATCTCCTGTGCTAGATATAAGCTCTGTAGGCATTGAGTAACCCTGTGATATCTGTAGTAAAAAAAAGGTTTGCAAATAAAGTCCTTTGAGGCCACAGAGCCAACAGAATTTCGGCTGAGTAAAATTCTTATCAAAATGTGGATATCCTGGAGAGGCCAAGGAGGTCTCTGTGATTCAGGGTAGTGAATCACCCCTGTGTGATTCAGGAATAGTGTTCTGGCTCACTGCTGTTGCAGCAATGCACCTGCCTCAGAAAAACAATTTCTACAGTACTTTAATACTATCAGGCTATTTTAAAAGCAGTTGGAGTTTTTTTTCTCTAATAGAAATATTCTTTACTTAAGTGCATAGTTTGTTCAGCTGAAAAGAGGCCAACATCCAAAGAAAATAAATAGTCAAAAAGATCTGGAGATCAAGTCTCTCATATCAGGACTCATGAGATATATTCACAAGGGCAGTCGTCATCCCCAGCAACACACTGGGCATCAGGTTTAGGAGGCTGAAAGGAAGCTGGCTTTTCAGTAAGCAGCCTGGAAATCTTATAGTGGAGGTGGAGGTAACAGAAAAAAGGGAAAGGAAGGGAAGGGAAGGCAAGGCAAGGCAAGGTAAGGCAAGGCAAGGCAAAAGAGAAAAGGGAAAAGGGGAAGAAGAAAGGGAAAGGGAAAGGGAAAGGGGAAAAGGGAAAAGGGAAAGGAAAAGGAAAGGGAAAAAACAAGTTTTGAATGAATGACATGGCACTTAGTAAGAGAGATATGTCTTTAAGAAATTTCAAGTCTAATATGAGTGCATCCAAATTAAATTGTTTACAAACTGTTATTGAGGGCTAAAGGTAGAAAGTAGGGTGTTGGGATTCATACATTTTTAGGCTAGCAAACCAAAGACAAATTTGCAGGTACCAGCTGCTAAGATAAGAATGGAATTTGTCTAGAGATCTTGAGCTGGTGCAGAAGCAAGAAATGAAGCCTGCAGAAGCCTCGTGGAGTAACACACTTAAGAACTCTTTTATAAAGTTAAAAATATGATAAATAAGACTGCTTGGTTCCAGCAATTTTGTGAGATATATATTACTTAATAATTAGCTATGGCTGTGTGATGTTAGATAGTTCGCATGATGTGTGTAGGTTTTAAGATTGTGTGTAACTCTGTGAAAAATTAGTTATGCATATAGTCCCTCCTGTAACTCACATATTCATGTGCAGGAAGAGTTAAAAATGTGTTAATGTAAACATAGTTACTTCTTCCCTTTTTTCCAGGACTATCTGTTAACTGTAACTCATGACGAAGAGGACCAAGAATTAAACTACCAAGAAAAACCCATAAAACTAGATGCAGTCAAGTGATTTATTTAATGATAGAGGTCAGAGCCTCCGAAAGCCCCTAAAAAGCTCAGTTGAGAACTGTGTCTGTGGTGTTCAGGCATCATGACAGTGGGGAAACACGCATAGCTGACTTGTGAAATGGTCACAGCCTACAAGCTCCTCAATGTTAAAAAAAAAAAGGGATAAAAGGGTAGGGAAGAGTGACAGCGTATATTCAAGGACTAGTGAAAATGGCTTCCACTGAAAAATGTGAAATTCTCAGTCTTTTACCTAACCATGAAGATGCGTGAATAATAACTGGTTTACATTGGATCAGTATCCTCAAGCATACTTTGTACTACAGAGCTGACTACCCTCACAGAGAAAGGCTAGACAGGAAGCTATGGCTAGAATCAGAAGCCAGATCAATACTAGAAATCAGGTCTTGTCTTGAAACTGAGGTTTACTAACCTGGAACATAGGCTGAGAGGAAGTGATGAAGGCTTTATTTTATTTTATTTTTCAGACCTTGCTGGAAAATATAGCTTAATTAAAAGGTGCTTTACAGTTTAATTAAACACACATTGTTGGATTCACTAGACTTGATGAAAATTATTTCAACTGAATTTAACAAAAAGGAAGTTAAACAAGGTGTCCTTTCAGTATCCTTTCAGTCCTATTCTTCTGTAATGAAATAACCCTTCCAGTTTTAAAAGTTCTATATCTATGTTTCTACAGAAATATCTGAATGAATTTGTCTGTGACTGCTTGTCTCACATTTATCTGCATATCTGTACTTTGTTAGGAACTGCGGGTTTCCTTTAAGCTCATTGAGCTTCACAGCTGTCTGTAGCACATTCTCTAATATAACCCAATGCTTCATTGATCATTGAATGGGTTTTTTTCCGAAGTACCACTGTTTAAAACATTGCAAGAAGAACCACATAAGAACATTTTTAATTGACCTGTGTCTCTTTTCTTTTTACTCAAAGACTGTTCACATATAAAAGGACAGCTACCCCTGTCACGTTCCCAAGGGAAAGGTACTGCCTTTCAGCACATATTTCCCTGAGCCTTCCTACTATCATTTGTACGGTTATTTGTGTTCGGCTGCTCTGCCCGTGCATCTCTCCGCGTCTCTCTCTCTCATCCCCTCCCTCTCCCTCCCTCTCTCTCTCTCTCTCCCTCTCCCTCTCTCTCTCTCTCTCTCCCTCCTTCTCTGTGCTGTTGCTGAACTGCAGCTCCCACTGGAATTTGCACAATCAAAACCAGCTCTCATCTCAAATAGCAGTGAATCACACCACCTTGAAGAAGAATAGCAAATTGAGCACAGGAGCCTCTCTGCTTACACAGCGTGTGGTACCAGTAGCACCCACAGGATGGATGGACCTGGGTTTACGTGAGACCCACTTAGCCTGAGATCTGCTGTCTGTGATCTGAAAGCTGTCACAGGATTTTACAGGAGTGAGTGTATTTGGAGGATGCTTTTAAGAAACTAATAACAAGCTGCATCTGAAAGCTGGAAAAGGCTGCTGCTTGCTGCTGCTTGCTGCAGTAGCTGGTGCAGTAGGATGAATGTTTAAAGGACAGCTGCCCAAGCCCTGTCGGTGAGTCTTCCGTCCTGCTCTGCTTTCAGTAACTCAAAGGATACAGAAGAAAACAGATGCACTAAGCAAGTACCACACTGGCACACTGGATCTATCACTGTGTATCCTTCTCTGTGGAAAATGGTCAACAAAGACATGAATGGATTTCCAGTCAAGAAGTGCTCAGCCTTTCAATTTTTTAAAAAGAGGGTAAGATTTTCCTTTTATTCTTTATATTATATTCCTTTCCCCCCCCCTTTCTGTCTTTCTTTTTCTGTCTTCTCCTCCCCCCTCCCCCTCTCCCTTTTTCTTTTTTTAATAATTGTGACTGCATTTGTTACTTTGTTGGAGCAGAGAGAAAGTCATCGAAAGAAGGAAGGTGGTTTATACTGGTCTCCTGCTGTACAGAGTCCATGGCATAGACAGTTCTACTGAACACCAAGGGCAATAGCGCTGCAGGTGAAAGGGAGCTGGGGAGGGGGGACCAGGATGGGAGACTGAAGGCATTACGTCAGCAGTCTTTGCTGTGGAATGTATATCTCTCCCACAGCTGACCACAGGGCTTGACGCAATACAGCCTGCTATTCAGACTGGGATTATACACTCCAAAGCAGAGTGCGGGGTTGTTGCAGCTTGTCTCTGACTTCCTCCCACTCATCCACCTGGGGTTACGACTCCCTCCACACCTTGCATTCACTTCCCTGAAGTGCGGCATTACCCACCTCCATTCATCGTCTCACCGAGGAGGAAAAAAAGAGAACAAAGAGGCTTTTGTGAGCTCAGCAAAATACTTCACAGCTTGTAAATTGCCTGTAATCACAATTAATGCAGGAGAAAAGAATAAGACTGAGGTACACTTGGATTTGGTTTTCTTTTATATTCTTTAACTTAGTAAGATATATCAGGATTTAGAAAATATTGCCTATGTATTTTATTAAATGATTTCCTCAAGGAAATGCAAGTCCAACTCTCTACCTCATCACCTCAGTCAAGTCCTTTCTGTTTCTTTGACTCTTTTACAGTGACAGTACTGCACACTCTTTATTTAACTTGAGCAACAAAGTAGTTTCCATGTGACAGCAGAACACTTATTCTAAGTCTGGGTAGACACATACAGGAGATGCAAAGCCTCAGAAAGTGATTGTTAGCAGGGACTACCCTATGGAAATGATTTCCTGAATGATTAAAACGACAACCCTCTCTTTAAACAGACTGGAGTAGGAGCAGATAAGCTGCTCCATTCACTCATTAGTTCATTCATTCATTCATCCCCATTCATTCTCTTTTCATCATGCCAAGAATCTGGTCAGTCTATTTAACCCTTCAGGCAAAGAAGTTACACCAGGAACTAACTTGAAACCAGGGTCAAACCCTTTTGGACACCAAGAGGCTACATTTAGGGTAGATGTGAAAAATACTAGCAAGGTCTCTCAGAGATAAAAAGCGCATTGTCAGCCGATGTTTGTTGTTTCCAAGGTGGTTTGTAGAAGCCTCAGGTAGCCCAAACACCATATAAATTCAGCCTATAAAAATAGTTCTCATCTCAAGCTGCTTCTCATTTAAGGACATTGCTATTGACACACACATGTCTGATTCTCAGCTCACCAGGAAGACTTATTCAGTTTTTTTTAAAAAATGACTTGAAGATTTTAATAGAAATACATCCTTAAATAGGAAAGTAACTGGCTTGCAGTTCCGGTATGAGGTTAATTATTGGCAATTGTTTTCTATCTCTGTTTAGAGCTGACAAGTTATCACTGGAAACCTCTATCTAATTTTGTTCTAGAAGAAGGGAATGGTGGTTTGTGGTTGTCTTTTTTTTTGGNGTTGGTTTTTTTGGTCAGAGCTAAATTGGTAATCAAAGAATGTTCATATGGAAGAGTTTGTTATTTGTAGTCATATTAAAAAAACCTGGCATACCGATACACTCCTGGACAGTGGATCAGGTCAAATAGCTCTCTTTAGTTTCTGAGGGTTTTCATTTTCTCAGATGTTGCCTTTTTGCTATTGTAATGAAAATAGATGAAATCAGTAAAACCAATTTAGAGACATAAAGGAGGAAATTCTCTCCCTGGACATTTCTATCAATAGGTATATGTGTTCATTGATGTTTCTCTTACCCCTACTACCTTCCTCCCAGAAAATCCTCTGCATTAATGTTAACCATATTGTTCTGATATCAGTGCTTGAAACATGTACAAACAAGAAAAGCTAATGTTCATAATGTGTTGCTGGCTCCCAGCAATACATTTTGCATTCATTGAACTGTTGATGTGCTGCATCTAACTACAGGGAGAATGGGAAGAGATGGTTAGAGTTGATTTGGTCCCCTGCCAATGATCTGGACACTGGCTGAACAGCCACCAAAATCCCGTGTGTACAGAAGCATAGTTGCTGTGTTTCTTCATCTGAGCGTGGTAGAGGTGATTGCCAGATTGCATCACCACAGCACCAGTGGTCCATAACCAGTATCCTACTGGATGCATTAATTCACAGTGAGAGGCAGGTCTTGCACTCTGAAGCCTAGCAGAACTAACTGCAGAGAGAGATATTGCTATCTCCTCTTTACTGATAGGTGAGTGAAAACCAGAGAAGGAAATCTGTTGCCTGGGCACTGCACAGGCTTCTCCCAGATCACCAGAAAGGTCTGTGATGAAACAGGGGATGGGACTCTGATCTCTCTAGTTTAAAATCATTGTGTCTCTCTCCTCAAAATCTCACATTTCTAGTAGAGGTGCTTTCCAAATCTAATTCTAGAAAATCCATATCAATGTAGATTAGAATGTCCTAAATTTCAGGAAAAGCTACTATTTTCCCAACTCTAATAAATTTCTTTTGGAAGAAAGTGCCAGATATATCTGCATTGTTTTCATTTTCCATTTAGCCTCATGTTTTCACTAAACTGCAGTCCTCTTTGTTGCTGTGTCCAAGAGTGCAGAAACGACTGCCAGAGCTCTGTGGATTTAGACTAGGCTGAAAGTGCATTCAAACATTGACTTGAATTTGAGGATCAGATTTTTTTTTAAGCCTAGCTTATTCTCTAACGACCAAGTACTGACCCTCTGGGATACTGCCTGCTGTGTTAGATGATTCAGGGTATGGGCTAGTCATGCCCAGAGGTCAGAGAACAGGAAGCAAAGGCTGAAATTAAAAGGCAGCACACTTAATTAAAATAAAAGGAGAAATAGAAACAATTTGTTTTGCAGAATAGCCTGTAGCAGTTAATTCTGGCAGGGTTGGAACAACCAAATAGGGCACAGTTTGAAAGAAAACCAAAGGATTTACAATGCCTGTCTTTTTTCGTAGCGAGAGGTTTAACAACTTACTGCATCTGGGATCAGAATGATATTTTAGTAGTTAAATATTACTTTTCAATTAATGATGGCACAAATCTAAAGAGAGAAGGGGAAAGAAGCAGATGGGTCATATATAGGTACAAGGGGGACATCTGAAGTTGATCCAATGAAGATAAATTATAAACACCATTGTTCATATAATATTGGGTAATGGCATAAAGAGATTACCTTCTGATAAGGCTGGGAGATGAAAAGACTTTGTCATCTCATGGCATGTAATGACCTTAATTTTTGTTGCCATCCTTTTTCCCATCAACCGACATTGCATACTGGATACCAATCGAAATCACCCATTAACTTGATTTGGCCAAAAATGACTGGGAAATCTCTCTTTTGCATATACTAGCAGCATTTAGACTTTCTCAAAGTTCAATTTAAAGGGTTTGTTAGTTGGCAGAAGTCACATCTCTCCATTGTGAGGGGCTCACAAGTCTCATCCTTCAGAGCTGTACAGGATTACCCACAGAGATGGACCCTACCATCAAAAGATCAATGAGTGTGGTAGACCTCCAAATATGCTATTTTGTTCAGCCACTGAGATATCAACAGAGTAGAAGGGCCTTTTATTTTCACCTAATACCATTCCTGCCAGATGTTTTTTGTGGTATTTGCACTCTCTCTTCTGTTATATTTGCCTACCTTATAAAGACTGTTGGATAACATTTTGCAATATATATTGAAATATATATATATAAATATAACATACAATGTCATATAACACAACACAAACCAGCATGGTTGCGGCAGGATGAATTATATGAATGATGAACTGTCTCTATCACTATGACAGTAGCTGATGATAAGTAACCTTACTGAACACAGAAATTCATTATCCTCTTAGGTCTGGACCAAGACCAAATACAAATTTATTCAGAATGTGAAGAAGATAAATGACTGATAAATGGGAAAAGAAATAGCTGTCTTCCATAAAAAGGTGGGGGGGAGAAACAGGGCATGTCTTAGAGAGGAAGTTTATTGCAGGGATTAAGGATTTGCTACTCTGAAACATGACAAGGGAAAGAATATCCATAATCCTTTTCCACTGAGAAAATTTACATTAATTAGCAATTTAGGTCAAGCCAAAGTGAATGCACAAGAAAGGAGAGAAAATAGCTACCTTTGTTTCCATGCAGTTTTTTGAAATATGTAGATTGTGGAAGCCATGCCCCTCTCCTTTCTAGGTTGATACTTTATGGCACTACACACCAACAGCTTTCTCCATACACAAGCTGAAGAGACTAACTCAAAAACATCATCATACATGAAGATGACAGCTCAGCCTGCATTAGAGCTCAAGGCACTACACGGCTGAGGGGACTGCAGAATTACTTGAATACCATTTCTAGGACTGTAGTAATTTAACAATACAGAAAGCCCTTGAATTCAGTACTTCCAGATGACTTCCTACAGATTATGATCCCTCTGGTAGATTGTGCTGTGGGGGGACTGCTCTCTGCTTTGCCACTTTTACAGATCTAGAAGTTCATTTCAGAACTGGAGTTACCTTCTATTTAGGGTAATTGGGAGCTTCCCTAGAAGAAAATAAGCGAGCAACAAAGTTGACTGTACCTTAGGAAAATGCCAGTTTTATATGGGATGAATGGTTATACTGCTGCTTTTCTTAGCTGCTTGGCCCAATGTCACAAAAGTACATAAATTTTAAAATTGATTTTCAGAGACAAGGATGCTGGCTGACTGCAAGCAAGACAGTTTTTACTGCAGCAGAGACTTTTTTCCCATTCTACTTGCTCTGTGTAGAGAGGTGCTGAGCATCCATGACACTTCTTAGCATCAATGAAAACTGTAAGCACTGAACGTTGCCCAGCACAACCCCTCATGCCTTTATCAGTCTATAACTTGAATGTTGCAGACCACAACTGCCATGGGGCTTTAAGGTAATAAGACGAAGGTGGCCTTTTATCTCCATAAGGCTTCAAACATGATAAGACACTCACTGAGCTGACCAATAATTTTCTCACCTTTTGTCTATCAAACTTTTTCTGAAAAAAACTATTAAACACATGGGATGAAACACAAGAACTGATGAGAAATTGTGTAAGGCCTCAGTACCAGTTTTCCATAAAGCACTTTGTTTTCTTCTGTCTTCCCATTACACGAAGGTGTACTTTGGATTGAGATCACTGCTAATGTTTTGCTTTTCAGCTAGCATACAGGAAAAGATTCTTGAGGCAAAACTGGCAATGTCTGGACAAGAAAGTACCTGTGAGTCTCTTGTCCAAAACTAAAGTATGAAAGCATTGTTAAAGCTTATATATAAAAGCTTGTAATAAAATGATTAAAAGAAGAAAGGAATAGGGAGAATAGAGGAAAAAGAGCAGAATGAGAGAAAAGAAAGAAAAAAAGAGCTAGGAAGAGGAAACTCTTCCTATTCCTTTCTCTCTTCCCTAACCTCTTCCTTCCTGTTTCATAAAAATTAAGACTAGAAATATGTCCATACTCTTTAAGCTTGATCTCCTTTCCTAAACACATCCCATAATTCCTACTACAAATTTGTCAAGCTAATGCTTGAAATTGCCCAGTCTTTTTCACTGGTGGAAAACTCACCCTGCTTGAAAATTTAGAAATCTTCCTCTCATTTTCTGTCTAGTTTTACACATGACCGATTTATTCCCATTTGCTCTTTTACCAACACAAAACAACAACTTATATAGCTGTTACCCGTCTCTCATATTTGCAACCACTCATGTATTTATAGAGAGCAGTCATTTCTTCTTTCATCTGTATTTGGCTAGGCTAAATAAGCCAACTTCTTTTAGACTCTTCCTTTAGGATAGACTCTCCATTCTCCAGTCAATCTAGCAGACAAAGGCAGTTGTTGTATTTCCTGGCCTAGAGATGACTTTTGGGTTACCAAAGCATCTGTGTCTTCCTCTTTCACAGTTCTTTCTCATGGAGTCCACTAAACACTTCTAACCTCTATCCCACTCTTTTCCTCCCACTCTTGTCCTCTTTTGGTGAGCAGATCTATGTGTTACTGGCAAATTTTCTGAGCACAAGCCTAGGTTCTCTATCAAACCCATCTCCAGTACTAATGTTCCTCTTGTCAATACACTTTTAGATAGCTCCTTTGTCTCATGGTTAATTTTTTAAGACTAATCTTATTCTACATTTTAACCAATTATTTTCCATGTGTTATCACTGTGTTACTGAGTTACCAAAGACCATATGGATTAGATTATCCATGTTTGCCTCATCAAAGGAAGACATCAGGCAAGCTTGGCATACTGGTAAGTGCATGGTGCCTGTTAGCTCATTTTCTACCAAACCCTTTAGAATTTGCTTCAGATGTGGTAAGTTTTGTTTCTGTTTACATAGTCCCATAAGGATTTTTCTTCTGTGTTGTACATCAGTGTCATCATGGAAACTCAGACCACAGAATTCATTTTAGGATTTACTTTTATCTCATCTCACTCTTTCTGAGAAACAGACTTCTTTACTTTTTTAATTTAAGATTCTGAAGGGATTTTTCCAGGCATACTCACAGCTATTCTATCACTTTCAGGTCCTCATTATCTATCATCACTAAAATCAAATAGCAGTGGAGGAGAAGTTCTTTTGAGAGCCTGCACTGGTTCATTCCTTTCAAGATCAGATTAGATATACCCTGAGCCTGAATAGTGTTTTGGTCTCCCTTCATTACATGCCTTCAGAGTTCAGCATGGCTTCTGTGTGGTGAAGGGCCACCTGTGAGATCTCCGACTGCCGAGTGCATACTACCAGTGTTTTAAGTGCCACAGAGTCTGTAGTTAAATTCTTAGAGCAATCCTACCCCAGTCACAAAGTTGTCACTGATATCATAACTCAGTTCAGCAGCCTTGGTATCATTTGCCCTCAGTCTAAATATCCAAATGATCTGGAAAACATTGTGATGTAAGAAAATGCCAGCAAGAAGAACAGCACAAAGGGGTTTATACAACCTTGGCTGTGTGGTAAGAGGTGATGCAAACTGAGCTACTGAGAAAGCAGACAGCTGTGTCTGCTGAGAAATCAATGTGATTCCTCTGCCAAATGGGAATAGTGATAAATATGATCTGCAGAGGCTGGGAAGGTCTAAGAGTTTAGAGCAACTCTGTGTATATCTTACCACATCTACTAATTAAAGACATGGTTTTGATGAGGGTTACAAGCTCAGGGGAGGTCAAGTGTTTTGTCTATGGAGAAAGGAATCAAAGAATTGAAAGCAAGGGGAAAGCTTATATCCTTCTAAAAATTGACTGGTGTAAAGAAGGAGAAAATGGAAGGACAGGAACCATCTCTGCAGAAAACATGTAAATGGAGATTCTAAAGCAATGAGAAAAAAAGAAAGTGCTCAAACCACAAAACAGACTTGCACAATCAAATCAATAACACAGAAGGTTTTTGTTTTGTTTCTAAATAACATGTTATCGTAAAATAATTGTTAGTGGTTCTTATTTCAACAGTTGCTTTTAAAGTAAGACAATTAAATATAGAGAGTAAGAAAACAATTAATAGCTCTGAAAGCAATCAATTTTAATGTTTATTGAAGATTCTGCACTGAGAAATTTCCAAATCAGCTCACAAGCAATTAACTGAGGCTTAAAATGTCCTTATGAGGTAGAATAATCGTGTCCATTTCAGATAAGTGGACAAAGAGAAAATAGGTAACTTAGTCAGTTAGACAAGTTTCCCAACAAGACAGAAGTTACTCCTTTTTTCCTGACCCTTATTGTAACTTTCCATTGCTAAAATAAGAATTTTCTTTTCTTGAAACAGCAGCAGAAAATACCTGCTAAGCTTTACTGTGGCTGAAAGTTGTGCATGAGTTTTAAGAAGTTTTACAATACTGGCACAAATATTTTTTTTTTCCCAAACTGTCCAAAGTGTTTGATACAGTCTTGCTTACACGGCAATGGCATCAGAAGGTGTCAGATACTGTGTTAAGCTTGATGAGATATTATTTCCAGTCCCATCATCTCATTAAGAAATTGTCGAAGGAAAAAGCATGACAAGTTGAGATTCTGCCTGCGCTACAATGTCAAGAGTGCCAAGGGCATGTTTGTGTGTGTCTGCCAGTATGACCAAACCTGTTCCTGTACTGTGGTGCATCAGTAAATGGCTGAAGAGGTGACAGCCTGAGACTGTGCTCCATAACCCAGTGCTTATTTCACTGTTTTTGTGTCTCTCACAAGCAACACCCCGATAAGCCACTTTCAGCATAACATCAGGAGCACAGATGGTGGGCTGTGCATGGGGCAGGTGCTGCCTCTTTTTGATATATGGTATGGACAGACATTGGTTTGGCATGGACCACCACAAGCAGTAAACCATTTTATGTCCTAACTCCAGTGAAGGAGGAACTGTATATGCAATCAGATGCTGCACTGCAGTAGCCAAAGGGCCATTTATTGTAACTCAGACTCCTGTGTAGCATTTGACCCTGGGAATCACCTCAACTATCCTAACAGGCATCATTTGGTCAGCTGTCTGAGCCAGACTTTGAGCTCTTTGGAGCAGAGAAAAAGAGACTGACATCACCCAAATATTTCAGGTTCAAATCTCAGTTGAGGCTTCATGGACACAAATAAAATATTGAAAATCATTGGCTATTGTTGCCATCAAGATTATTTTTATTGAACTGATTGGGAGAGAGTTGGGGGCTTTTGCAATTAAAGATGGGAAAGATTTCTTTTATCTTATTTTTTGCTCTGTTTTTATTAGATATTTGTCTTGCTTCAGTCAGCTTCCATATATGCTTTTTACTAGGGCAGTTAAAAGTCTTCAAGTGCACAGCACAATTAAATAAAAAAGATTATTAAGCCAAGTGTTTGAACTGCAGGTCAGCAATAAATTTTTATATGTACTGCAAAAAATTTGAACCAAGGATAGGTCCATAAAATGACTTGAAATTCTTTCCATGTTAATTAATTAGGATTAATGACAAAATATATAGGTTTTTTCAGTGCCTTTTGTTTTCCTAAAAGATTTCTGCATTTATCTAATGAAAAACTGTTAAGCTTTAACAGCATAACTGTAGGTAGGTTGGAATTTGAATAATGATAATTTCTTTCTTTCTTTAAAATTAAGAACATTGTCATTGTTTGGCACACACTGATTCATGCAAAACTTTGCATCCCTCATTTCTTAAAGGTCAACTTAACAGAGAGCTCCTTATAATAATAGCCATTGTAACATTGACTTGGCTGATTGGAGTGTTAGACTAAGCCTCTATGCTGTGGAACAAAGTCACTGTGGGAATCCCCTATGTAAAACTTCTCTGACTGTGATGCAAGGAATAGCTATAAGAAAAGGTATGTGAAGAGAAGATAATGAAAAGCAATGTTGGAGGAGGACAGCCTGTGATATACAAACCAAAGCCATCTTTACCTCAGTAGTGTGAGTTTTTCTTCTTAACAGACTGGAGGTGTGATAAAAACCACATCTGCTCTGTCCCCAGCTTTTGTGTTCAGTTTGCATCCTGGGTCCATGTTGTCATGTCTCTGGCTCCATGGACACTTTGCCCCTTTATAGAGTGATATCACTGACCTCAGACTGATGTCTTGTCCATCTTGAAAAACAGTAGACAAAACTAATTAATAACTGAGCCTTTTTATTTAGGACTACTAGTCAGGGATGGTCTTGAACTCTCAAAACTCAGATGAAAATAAATCCTGCTTAATGCTCAGCAGCTCTCTAGATGGGCATCCTAAAGATGCAGCCTTCAACCAGGGTGTTCACTGATCACCTGGCTCACAAGATCTGCCATGGAACAATTATACTTCCTTCCACACAGAGTAGGGCTTGGTGGGCATGTGGTAGGCCCAGTATAGTCCATACTGCTTACTACTTTAAAGGTGGGGAATTTTCAGAGAACCAATACAATGCCAGTATCCCTATTGCCTCTCTAAAAGCAGTGGTTTTGATCCATCCATATCTCATATTTCCACAGTTGCTTTGTCAAGTTCATTATTTTTGTTCTGATTCATTCTTCCTGACTGCTTCAAATGAAATAACCAGGTTACTTAAAAGAAAAAAAAAAAAAAGAAGGATTTTGCAGAACATATCCCCATGTGCTAGGGCAGAAAAGATCCTCCTGCTGTTGTTATCACTGCAACCATCCTTGACTGCATTGAGTTGATGTCAGGTGCAGTATCTCTGGTCATTTCTTTTCTAAATATGTATAGAAAATGTGAGGCACTTGCTCCTCCATCCTACCTTGGGCAAGAGTTGTTTCCACTTTAGAAAAATCATGCAGTGAAAGCGGAGTTCATGACTGTATTTTTTTTTTATAAAAGACAGACCTTATTATAAATCCTCATGCACTGACCTACAGTTCAGTCAAAATAAGTCAAAAGACCTGGAATAGGTCTGCTGGATTTGATGTAGACCCATCTTTTGAGTCCCATCAAGGCAACAGACTAGTATCCTCAGTGCTGTTTTACTGAAGTTCCTCAAGTAGTCTTGAAGAATTTTTATGCACTTCCCAAAATATTTCCAGACAAAATAAGTTTTCTGATTTTTCCAGAGAGTCCAAAGATCTAGATCTAACCATATGTATACATGCACATTAACATACAGCATACATACATATATATGTGCATATGTAAGTAGGCATGCATTGTTTTGTCATCATTCATCTTCCTGCTCCATGGAACAGGGTGAGTTTTGATGTCGTCCCATAAGCATTTCTAAACCAATTCTCTATTTCCATTTGAAAAAGGCCGTACTCCCACACAAGACACTGAGGACAGACAAGTTTTGTGGTACATCACTGACTGACTAAAAGAAAAAGGCTTGCATATGCCACTCTTTAAAATCCTTTTTTTTGTTGTTTTTATCATTGTTTTAGGTATAGTATTTCATTCAGCATGTCAGACAGAATCATCTCTTAGCTCAAGGCCTCTAAAAACACCAAGACCTGCGGAGAGATGGAGAGGCAAGAAGCAATATAGTCATCAGGAGGGGATTAGAGTCTCTGTTCATTATCCTGGCACTTCTCTTTCAGCTCCTGCATTTCAGTTTGACAGTGTCTCCCCAGTGCATAATATCAGGAGTTACCATGCATTTGGAGGAGACAGGAGATCTATGTTTTTGATAAGGAGATCGTGAGATTTGATTCACCTTGTCAGAAGCATCCATTCCTTCCTAAGCCTGTGTTGTACATGCATTATACCCTCCACCAGCCTGCTGTGAGAGGAATGAGTCTCATTTCAAATTCAAAACTTCCTTTATTTTTCACAACTTCTTTTGTGCTGCACTTCTGAGGACAGTGCTGAGGCAGCAAAGGTGACTGCTCTGGGACATCTTGCCTGGACTAAATAAGTTATTTCCTTCTCTATTTAAGATTAATCAAGAAATGCTGAAGGGAAAAAAGGTCAGAGCTACTCTTAGATGGTTCATTCCAGTATATAATAAGCCTGAAAGAGCTGTAATTAGATATGAGAAAAGCCTGATGAGGTTGTCTTTCTGTGTAGTTCCAAGCACACTGGCAGTTTTCCAGAAGTTAAATACATAAATAAATTGTCTTCTTTTCATGAAATTTCTTCTGTTCATCTTACTTCTCCCTTTTTTTCTCTTCAAGGCCTAACCTAGACCTTTCCCATGTAGTAGTTTGCGCACTGAATAGATCCATACAGAGATGAAGGGAGAGATTGCTGCTTCTCCATTGCAAATTGCTGGAGAGTCCAGCCTTGCACTGTGCTTTATGAAGCTCTTGGAGGAAATCGTGTGAATCTTTTTTTTTATACCTTTTTTTTTCTTCAGGTGGTTGTGTGACTAAAGTCAGTCTTTTGGGGGCGTGATACAGATGCTTGAGGGGGGGGGCTCCTTGAGCGGTTATAGAAGATACGGCAAAGGGGGGGCCTGTGTCATTTTTTAACACTCCATCCTTTGTTAATCTCATCAGTTTGAAAGCTTTTGTCCTTGGCTGGGAGCATCCCTCCAGGGGGCTGAGGCGTTTCCCTCAACCCATCCAGGCTTATCAGGGCTATCACCCCACAGTATGCCGCCTAAAAATTAGTCCCCTTGCCCTGGCAAGTGAATTGAAGGCAGGTGTGCCACATGCCCAGGCTCTCTGCATTGCCAGTGAGTGCGGTGAGTCACAGGGATCGCAAGAAGCTGAGTGCTTGGTGTATTTGCTGCTTTTCAAATGTCTTCTTTAGTAAAGAATTTATGGCCAAATCCACAATGCTAGGCTGTGGTCTGATTTCCCTTATTTCATGATTGTGTTACTAGAAAAACTATTTAAAACAGATAAAAGCCTGGGTAACTTGTCTGTCTCAGGCATTTCCAACTTCTGCTTCCCTTCATCATTTTCTGTTTACATTAAGCAAAGTGGTACCTCTTTCTCTATTTCACTTATTCTTTGACATAGTAATTATATTGGTGATTAGGAGCCCTGTAAGAGGATTTATACACCAAACCATGTAGATCCTCCTACCTGTGGGGTGTTTCCAACAGTAGATTCTTTTCTCTGATGTCATAATTATTGTTTAACCCGTTTGCCCTCAAACTCTCAAAAAATGTTGGATTGCTCAGAGGAAAAATATGTTAACTCTCAATGGCTTTTACCCGAAATGATTTCAGAATACTTTTTTTTTATTTGCAAGAATAAGGCAAAAGAAAACCCCCACACAACCAAGCATGTGGAATAAGAGACTCCAAACAAGTTGCCTTAGTCACAGACTTCCCCAAACCAACAACTTACACATGCAGGGGACTTCAGCCCACAAGCTGGTAAGTCAGAATTGGTGACTTACACTTCAACTCATGTTTCTAAAACAAAGATCTTTATTGCCATCGTCTTGTAAATAAAGTGAAGACCACAAGGAATAAAAGTGCTGGATAATATGTTTCTTGCGTGTGTTAGTGTGCCCCTGGAAAAATACTCATCTGAGAAGGGAAATAATGTAGATGGCAAAAAGAAAGCTGCCCTTGTTTCATTATTCTTGAGTGTGTCTGGTTTGCATCTGTTACTACATTTTTCACTTAAGAACCCTTATTTCATTAATACCTATGAATGACTGGTTTTGACTGGTAGTATGAAAATGTGGCTTTACTCTAACTCTACTTTTTGTCTGTACTTAGCTGTTTTAAAGACCATATTTCTCAAGCTATGTTGAAGCATGAGCAAAATCAACACATGGAACAATTTATTGAAATGCCAGGCAGGTTTGACAGGTGCAGGCAAAATTGCTTGGTTTCACAAATTGAAAGAGCTGTAGTTTTATAGGTGATAAAATTGCAATGGGATGGAGTTTCACATTTGTTAGTTCATCTTGTGTTTGCTGTTTTGGTTTTGAAGCATTGAGTAATTTCCCTCTCTCCAAGGAGGACTCTCAGGACCTGTTCTTCAAGTGGATGAGGCACCTAGTCTCCAGAGAGCAAGGGGAAGCTTGGTAAAATTCAGGTAGATTTCAGAATTGGCTGAAATGTAATTAGAAAATAATAGTTTTTCCTCATTGGACTATAAATAAATGTTGCTTACAGATTTGGGAGCAGGAAATGCTACAAATGTTAGGTCCACCTTTCACATAGACACATAGACTGACCCAGATTTCGTTACGTATCTCTAAAGAATATCAAACACAGGAAGTTTTGTATCATTAACCAACAAATGTTAACCACATAAGAGTCTTCTGTATCAAGGAGGTTTACTTTCAGTCTGTGCAATTACTGGAGGAAGACGTATAGGTTTCATTTTCAAATTGTTCAGAACCATATGTACTCCCACAGTGTCAAAGTATGTATCAAGTGGTGCCACTCTCATAAGTTCATTTTTATCATCCTAGCTGGGAAAAAAAATAAGATGAAAATCAGTGAAAGCTCTTTAAAGAATTGGTCACATTTGGGAATGATTTAATTTGTCAAAACACTGGAATTGTAAAATCTCTTCCTAGCTTAAATCCCCACTGACAGTGGTGGTTTAAATCATAAGTTCTTGTGTGGCTCAGAATAAAATCATCTTTTAAATCCTGATTGAAATGTATCGATGCCTTGCACACTGCATCTCAACATTTAAAAATGGCTAATTTGAGTGATCAGGACTTTCTGTTTCTCCTCAAACAACATTCTTAGCAACTCAACAGCAAAGGCAAATTGGCCACTAGGAAAAGCTATGAGAAATAACAGGTATTTTCCTGGAAGATTTACCTTTGAGCAAACATGTTGCATAGGGCTTTGAGCAACCTGGTCTAGCAAAATGTGTCCCTGCCCATGGCAGAGTGTTCAGAACGAGAGGATCTTTAAGGTTTTTTTCAACCCAAATCCATTCTATGTCTCCTTTGACTCAGGAACAGAAGAGCAAAGGCATTTGCCTTGTCAGTCTCATCTAGTCTCCTAGATGGGAGGACCACCCCAGAGCTCCTGAGTGCTCAGGTGGGGCTTCTGACCATGGCTGTGGCAGCCTCCTCCATGGCACTGCCATGCCACACTGCAGATGAGCCTACAAGGGCTGTTGAAATCCCTGCTGCCAGGTTCCAGCCCAGCCTTGTCTTACAAAGACGCTGATCTGTGAAAAAACACTGCTATCTCTCAGCTGGAGCCTCTCCATGAATATTGCAGTTTCTGAGTTGTATGGTCCATCTCACAGCTTTGTGAATGTTTTGGCACATCTCTCTCACTGGGCCAGAAGGAACAGGCACCCTAAATCAGTTCATCTAATGGTCCTGCTTGCCTTAAAGATTAATAAAAAATTAGAATGCTATGCAGTATTATATAACAAATCAGAAGGGTCGCCTTCTGCCAAATCAAAAGGAGGTTAGTGAAGTACAATATCAGGTTTAAATTCAAAATAGGAAAGTTATTAATTTCAGGCCACATGAAGTATGCTTCCCTGCTCTGAACAGTATGAAGCCATAGAATAACCAAGGATGACTACTGAATGGGACTTGATGCTGTAACCAGTCATCCATAGTGTTCTGCCACTGCAGTCATTATTCTTACACTGCAGTTAAACTTTATAATGCTGGGTTTTTCAACCCAGACTACTGAAGGATGCAAAATAATCATTGCATCAGGAAACTGAGAAGGACAATAAGTACACTGTGGTACCTTTGTTTTACCTGAGCTTATTTTCATTCACCTACCTTTGCAGGCCATCCACATCCAAACATGCATTCCCTGGCTCCTGTGCCTGGATCAGATGCTTAATGTACTCTGTAGGCTGACTTGAGTCTTTGACTACTAGATGTGAGAGGTGGTGTTTATTGGAGCAGGAGATAAAATAAACGTTGCCTACGTTTACTGACAATTGGCTTTGCTCACATAAAACAGAGAATAGAGAAGAGTGAGCAGCCTTGGACTATTTGGATAGGATTTGGGATTGTATTGTTCATGTTGTTTCCATTTGATCTAGATGAAAAGCATTTTTAACTTGGTAGCCTGGAAAGATTAGACTTGCACATACACAATAAACCCCATTTAGTTTTGTTTTCCTCTTTGACATAATAGGCAGAGGGTGTTTATACACCAGCATGGACAATGAATCTATTGTCTCATCTTGTGTAGAAACAAGTGCCATCAGTGCTTACAATTAATCCAAGAGCTCTTACCTGATTCCGGCACATCAGTTATTTATTTATTCTTGAGGAAAGAATCCCATGAAAGAATAACCATGTTGTTATCAAGGACAGCATGGCAGGAAGGAAGAAAGGAAAACCCTAAGTGGTGCCTATTCAGTTGTTTAGATTTTTCTTTGGTGCCACATTTCAAATAAATCAGTCAGTCAGTCAGTATGAAGGCACAGCAAAAATTAATTTAGCTATCAATGGGAGATGTAGGTTTTACACACTTTCTCCTGCACCACTGGAGCTGGCAAGAACTTTCCCATTTACTGGAATGGGAAAATCAGCCAGGCAGTTCTCTGTGTACACATTAACACTCATTATTTGCATTATTGGTGTGCCTAAATTTTCTGCTGCTCTTCCCGCCTTGGCTTACATGTATGCAAGCTGTTCAGCAGGAATATTTAAACACTTACTTAGAGGATCCCAGATACCTCAAGTCATTTTGGTACCTATAATCTTTTGGGATTGGTTTGTGACTGAATGCAGTCACAGTTGACGTATTTTTTTAAGAATCTCACCTTTGCTGACTTTCTGCTGTGGCCTGGAGACATGTCATTCACACTTAAGATCATAAAAATCTGCATTATCTACTTGATGTGTTAACACTGCAACTGATGACAGCAACAAATAGAGAAGCATTTACTATGCTTTCCTTTGAATAGATTTGATTTCTACCAAATGCTGTTATGGCAAGTGAAATACCTTAGTGAAGAGTGTGTGTAAATGTGTGTATGTGTATAAATAGCAATGCTGACTGAAAATCATGCAAAAGCCCTGAGATGGTCACCACACCATGAAGAACCTGAGCAGAGATGTCGTACAGAACAGGTCAAAGCCTCAGCATGAGCCAGAATTGTGCCTGGGCCCAGGGGACCCACAAACACTTCATAGCCTACAGATTCAGGTATGTACCCAAGTCCCTGTCAAGCTGGAACAACTGTGTCCTTGTCCTCCCTATGCACTGTTGTCTGTGGGAGGAAAACTGGAGACATGCGCTGAAGGACAAGTATGCATTGAGCTTGATGGAGTGATGGACATTACAGTCTGGCCAATGGCTGTTCAACATAAATCCACCTGGCTGAAGGCAGATGGAAGTAGTAGAAAATTATTACACATTCCAACTAGAAAAAAAAACCCAAAAAACAAAAACCAAAACCAAACAAAAAAAAACCAACAAAAAACTTAGAAGTAGAATAGGTCAGTCTTCCAATTCAGCCCTTATGGTTCCATTATTTGCTGGGATGCCAGGAAGATCATGAAAGGCATCAGGTTAAGACCACCATATATACCTTCCTGTGCTCTTCTTTGTGACATTTATTGGGCAATCTACAGGCAGTCACAAAGTTGGAGATTCTCCACAGAGATTTATTAAAGGATTTGTCATGAATCAGCAAAGGAGGAGAAAGATGGGAGGTGAAACTGAACCCTAGAGGACTGGCACAGATTTCCCTAGGGCTTGCAGGACTCTTGTTGCAGTCAGAGTTGTATTCCCCTATCTTGCAACAGCCACTCCCCATGACCAAAGTGTGTTGAGGCTCCTGTGAAGAACATCGTAATTCCCTGCTCTTCTCCACCCCAGGCTGAGGCCAATTTGTCCTTTCACAGGTCTCGCTCAGGTAACCATTCTCCTGGCACATTAGGAGGGCTAAAGTCTCCATAAATCCATAAATCTCCATGTATGTCCAAGCCTTGACAGAAACAATGTGCTCTGTTATTTGGCCTCAGTCTACTTTTTAGCAAGCTGATTCTTGGCTTGCAGAAAAAACAACAAATGAAGCAGTGAGTTGCCCTTCACTTTCCCTTTTAAAATAAAATGTGATTATTAATCAACAAAGTAATGTGTCTCAGGGATGTGGAGGGGAAAAACAGGTTGAGATGATTTGACAAACGGATTCTTTTGCTTTGCTGCATTTCCCATGGGACATGACAAATTAAATGTCAAAGCCAGCTAGAAAATAGTGATATATCTCTGTCCAGGCATTAATCAGCCTGCCTCTAATTTACCACTTCCCACTTCAGCAGATGACAGTATACAGTCTGAACAATGGAGCTTTTCACTCCTTAATCTCCTTAATTGTAATTTAAATAGGTTTCCTGACAGTCACCCTCAAGGCTGCAGGGGAGATGATTTCAAGAGCTTCATGTCCACCTCGGGTTTACATAATGGATGAAAATTCAAATCCTTGTCCAGAGTGCAATTAGATAATGCCAGGAAAAGGAAAGAAGGGATCGGATGAACTGCAATCGGAGAAGGAGAAATGTACATTTGATATCACTGGGAGCCAGAACTAAAACACATGCACATACACTGACCTAGATCACAGTCTGGTAGGGAAAAGAATATCCAGAGACTTTGAAATGCAGCATGTAACATAAAGGAGCTGACTGAGAACCATAATAACCCATCAACTGATGCAAACAAAAAATTTATTAAAGAATGGAAATTTGAGTACAGAAGAGTTCAAATTCAAGGAATGGTTTATTCCAATTTCCCACAAAGACAGGACAGGGGAAAGCCCGTCCAAAGTTTCAGAGGCAGAAAACACTGCTGTACAGAGCATATGGTTGCATAGGCTGTCAGATTACATTTGATACTATTATGTTGATGGCTCTGAAGTTTTGTTGAAAACTGGCTGATAATACTACACCTCCGAGTAGATTCACAGTTTTCCTCAAGCCATTCCATTATGGTTTACCCTCATTCTTTAGCAAACGTTTGCAATTTTAGATATCTAATGGCCTATCACATTTATCTATAAAATTCTGCCTTCCTTCTTTCACAGTAATATTTACTGCTCCAGAATATGTCTCTTCCTAGCTCAATGCTAGATGGTATTAAAATCCACAGTCTGTATCAGACTCTGGGACTTCGTGCAGTAAAGTTACTCCCACACCCATGAAGCGCTTAATCCTGCAAGACATTATGTCCCTGCATAACATGCCTTTTCTCCAGTGTATTGATCAAGTGTTCAGCTGGGATGTCAGAAAACAAGCTTGTTCATGTCCTGAGAAGCACCAGGTTTTTCAGTCCCTCCAGAGACAGGGAGGACACTACAGGATGGCCACTGGTACCATCAGCACCTTCTTGCCTCCAAATAAAAGCCACATCTGCATCAGTAGTAACCCTAGAGAACAGGCTGGTAGTTCTCTCATGGAAAATATTGCTCATAATTACAGTGATGGGGACTGGCTTATGAACAACTGATTAAAGTGCAAAATGTGCTGAGTCGACTGATGACATTGACAACTGAGCCATATGAAATTAAAAGCTGAATCTGTTTGCTATTACATAACAGGAAAAGCCAGGAGTGAAAAAAACCCTGGAACTTGGCAAATCTCATTTAATCACATCTGGCAATTTTCAAGGCTGAGATTAACCACTGTTGGATATCATGTTTTTAGAAAGGAAAGCAAACAAAGAAACTCAAGCAAACAAGAGTTAGAAAATAAAGAGCCTTTTAAAAAAATACTTGTGTACCTTTCAGCAATACTTTAGGTCATGCTTGCAAAAAATGTACTTAAAGCTGTTCCCTGAAAACCGGCACATTTCCGTTTAGTTTAGGGTTAGTGAAACATGGCTCCATACTAGAAGGATGTATGCTCCTTTGAACTCACTTATCTCTAAAGAACAGTGAAAATTTTCATCAGTTTCGGTTGTGGTCATTGCAAGAAATGCCAGAAATACCAAACAACTTTGACTAGCTGCAGAAGTCCTTTGGTGGTCCAACAACCAGCAGTACAAAAATTTCCTAAAATGTGACAGGATGAAGAGGTGTTTATTTCTAGCCATGAAGGTCTGTGACTGTGAAGTTGATTGCATTTGTCCCAAATAAATTTTTCTATCTCAATAATTTAAAAAAAAAAATCATTTGACTTGAAAATATTTGTTGGTTTGGTTTTTTTTTTGAAAAGTATGAATTAGTCACTTTGACAAGTTCAAAACTCTTTCTCTTCAGAAATGATTCATATGAGTAGTTATATTAGAGCTGATCAGGTTTCACAGATAATTTTGGGAAGCTATCTTTTTCTTGCTTTGCATTTTTTCTCTCCAGGCAAGGCAAGGCAAGGGCTCTCTGGAGCATTTTGAATTTGAATTAACTTCTAGCTAATAGCAGTATGGCAATACTTGACAAATCTCATGGCTGTTTGCACAAATGTGTACAGTTCCTGTCTTGGTCAGTCTTGGAAAATGACAAGAGACCCCAACCCTGAGCATGACAAAATGCTGATGTGCAGCTTCATACTAGGGCTGGCTGGCAGCTATTGAGCACACATCACCAGCAAAGCAGACCACTGTCCATCTGCACTGGCCTATGAGACTGTCCCTTCACAGAATTACTGTGAGAACAGTGATTCTCAGGAGTGCTGTTATAGCTTAACCAGACCCTATTGGATGCTCCACAACCAGCCGTGCAGTAGAAGCAATTTCTGGCAGATATGAGTTGTTGATGAGAAAAAGACACAAAGAAACTATAGTCATGATGGGGTAGCTCTTTCTGTTCTGCTCAATCCTATTTGGATTATTTGAGACACACTCAAAGAGTCAGCTGCTTATAGTTTGTAACGGTGGATGAAATTCTTGGGGAGTTTAAAGATACTTGCTTTGGGAACAAAAGTACAGAAATCTTCAGAAGCAGTTCAGAACAGAATGGCTTCCTGTAGTTAGGAGCAGGCTCTAGATTATTTACTGGTAGATGGATATCACATCATGAAAAGAATAAAAAAATAATGTATTTGAATAATCAAATACTTCTTACAGTGCCATGAGGAATTATGCAGCTAGCACAGTGGCATTTGAGCTCTGGGGGGATGTTACAGCAACCTTCCAGTACCTGAAGGGGCCCTACCAGAAGTCTGGAGAGGAGATTTTTACAGGGGCATGTAGTCAGAGGACAAGGGTAGCAGCTTTAAATGGAAAGAGAGTAGGTTTAGTTTAGATTTTAGGAAGAAATTCTTCACTGCGAGGGTTGTGAGGCACTGGAACAAGTTGATCAGAAACACTGTGAATGTCCCATCCCTGCAAGTGTTGAAGGACAGGCTGGATGGGGCTCTGAGCAATCTGGATGAATAGAAGGTGTCCCTGTCCGTGGCAGGAACTAGATGACCTTTAAGGTCCCTTCCAACCCAACTGTTTCATGATTATTTGATCAAATAATGCCCTAAATAGCAAACTAACACCTGCTACTTGTTAATGTGTCTTTGTCAAGTTAGGGCAGAAAATGTAAAAAATGTCTTCAAACTTCTTTTTCTTTTTGTGCAATTCCATATGGGATCTGTTTTAATGGAAGTGAATTCAAAAGAAATGAACCTTTGCACTTTGAAATCTCAGTGACATTTAAGACAGCTCAAGTCAAACAGAGCTACAGATCTAAGGCACTTGTTTAATGTAAATGTAAATATTAAAAACTCAAAAATCTTTGAAGTCTATTAAGGTTAAAGCTAGACAAAAGCCTATAGTGTAGACTTACAATTCAATGACTAATACACACACATAACATTTCAATAAACTTAACTGAGTCACTCTGAAAAATAATATATAATCTACAAATATCAACAGAAACCGAAGACCTGCATAGCAAAGCCCAGGGAAAGTGTTTTTCTTTCCAAGTGTGGTCTTGGCCTTGATGCTACAAAGATGCTGCCAACTCATACTTCCAGTTTCAAATCAATATTTTCAATGCTTTTGGACAGGGATGCATGTTGAAAGTCAGTGGTGAATCACTTCATTTTCCACACTCTTCTGTGCATGTTCCTGTGTGTTATCTGTGAATTTCCAAATGCAAATGTGGAGTTTGTCTGCAGAGGGATACTGAGGGGCATTATTCTGAATTAGCTGAAGAATTGATAATAGAAGTCTTCCTGAAGATTTCAGTTCAGAATAAAACCTGAAACTTTAACCTAGATAAATGGAGGAAATGGCTGCAGAGTGAATTGAACCCATCATGATTCTGAACTGAGCCATCCACACAAGGGTTGAATGTGTATTTACCCAATTTGTGTTTGGACCCGCAGACATTAACACATTCATATAGGCAAGTTCTAAAAATAACAAGCATGCCAGCTCTCAGCACAGCTCCTTGGCAGTGACTGCAGGTGCAGTCCCAGCTCAGCTCCCCTTGAGCAGCTGCAGGGCAGGTCTGGGCACATGGGCGGGCAGCACAGGGCCCCGGAGCAGCACCGCAGTCCGAGGCAAAGTCTTCAGAAAAAAGAAAACCAACTTCCCTTGGCTTAGGTATGCATGTCTTGGGTTTCTATTGACATTTGTTAGGTTATATATTACTTTTCTGTGTGACTCACTGAAGTTGATTGAAATGTTATGTGTATTTTGCTGAGTCAGCACAGCATCCTGGACTGAGCAGATGTGGCTGGATGTATCTGAATCACAACTTTGCCCAGTTCAATGAAGGAAAACTAGAATTGTTTTAAAGCTTTCCTCTGATAGTGCATTCAAACTGTGGGTGTGTTAACCTATTTGGACTGCTTCCAACCATTAAAAAAAATCCTACTAGTCCATTCCATCTCAAAGCTGGATTTTCCCACCTTAGTGTCCCCAAAACTCTGATGCATCAAACAGAACAATATGACCATATCAATGTTTGGGATCGTACTTCTTTTTCATCTCTTAGTATAGGCTGCAACGGGTAAATAGTATGGGCATATTACATGAAAATATCAATTCAGTCCAACATTTTTAAAAGTAAACCATAAAAAAAGAGATGTGTATCTGAGTTAAAACAAGGCATCAGCTTGGAATAAATAGTAGTAAAAAAATTCTTTAGAATTCACCCTGAACTCAGGGATGCCTTGCTGATTCTAGAGCCAGAAGATGCCACCTATACTCTGGAGTATGCAGCTTCTTAAAATGCATTCACTGTTACTTTCCCTCATTATTACCATTCACACAAGTTAAAACACTGGTGGATAATTTTTAATTTATGATCATTATACCACAGAATATATATTTCATTAGCATTAAAAGTTACATCTACAAGATCATCCCATAAAGACAGATTTTGCTGTATGAGAAGTACCCAGATCACATTTTGAAAGCTTCTTCTAGAAGCAGAGATACGTAAATGGAAACACAAGACAATGAAACCACAGATGAAGTTGTAATAGAAATTATTGTTTAGCTGTATCATTGCAAATGCCATGAACTTGAAATCATAAAATCAAATATAAAAACTCAAATCCAGATTTACATTTTAATTCCTTATTCAGTTGATGTTATAGGCAACTGAACAGTCTCGAGTGAAAGACTGGCCAACATTCCCTGAATTTTTAAGAAAAACTGAACTTGCATCCCACTGCAGCCCAGGCTCTTTTCTGCAGTCAGTTTGGTTCTTTTTTCATGCACACTTCAGCACACTGTGTGCATCCATAATGATATAACTGAGATTGCAGGATGTCGAAGAAGAAAGGCAGAACCAGGTCAGAAAACACTTAACTGATCACTAGGCCTACCTTAAAAAGGGCAAATTGAACAGACATTTGCTTCTCTCTTAAATGCATTGCATGCTTCCTGTAAGAAAACTATACTGGAAAATCAAGAAATTCTTTTTTGTGACCATGAATATAAAGATTGCTTTCAACATACCGAATTCTGGAATTAGATCAAGATACACAACCATGTATCTAGTTGAGGAGAATAATATATTAATGATGTGCTTAACAATCATAGAATCAATTATGCTTGGCAAAAATAAGTTTTTTTAGAATCTGCTTGAGTCAAAAGATCAGTTTCAATATATATTTACTGAAATTAAATCTGAAAAAAAATAATCCCTCCCCCTACAACTTCAACCCACCAACCTGAAAACAAAATAGTCTGGATAGTATTGTAGGGATGCTCCTGAGCGTGGAAGTAGGGGATAATATTATCCACACAAACTGACATTGCTAAAAAATGCAAATGGGGAAGGCAGTTGGAAGTGGCTCCTTTGCCCACAGAAGGAAATCTATTTGCTTGGTTTCCATAGAGAGGAAAGAGTAATTTTCCCAACCCAGAGATTTCCGGCAGGTCAGCACAGCAGGGCAATTGCAGGCGTTTTGCTCACGGAGGAGTCACCAGCAGAAGGCCAGTTAGACATGTCTCAGTCTGTTTGTTTATCATTCGTGATCCTGGTAACCAGTTGCTGCGATATAGACTTCCAGTGTTAATCAAACATTTACCATCATGCTCATGACTAATGTAACATAAAATATTTATTTTTCTGATGTAAAGCATCTTCTAATGGCAAATATCATCTCCTAATGAAGAACAGTGATGCTAAGGCCAGGGACAGCAAGCTCCCAAAGCAAAGAGGTTGCCTCCTGTCAATAGGAGGCCAGTTGAGCTGTCAGCCCTGACTGTCTTAGTCTTCCCACTCCAGGCTGGTAGAATATGTCCTGAGACATCCCGATCTGTCCTTTGCCTTCAGATGAGAGAGTTCTGATCAGACTCAGTGTAAATATACCACAGCTCAGATGGTAGTCCCTTTGTTTTCACAGTGCAAAATAACTTGGGAAAAGAGCTCAGGAAGGTCTCCGACTCCTTGTTTAACTTGCTAGGAAATACAATTCTTTTGATTCACATGGCAGAAGAGAGACAGTCACAGAAGTGAAAGGAAGACTAAATAAAGTGTACAAGACTGACACTGTGCCCTATGAGCACAGTGTATTATGCTCAAAATCAGTGTCCTTCCTGCTGTACTACACTGGTCCTAACCAGGGAGCTTCAGAGAAAAGGAGGAAGCAGGGAAAGGCAGGTTAGAGGAGTCAGGGTCAAAATCTGGGGCAGGTCAATGTGAGAAATTGACTCTTGAACGGAGTAATGGGAGACACAGAAAAGGCTGAGATAGTTTATTAAGTCAGAGATGATACAGTGGATATCGCTGTTGCAAAAAAAGGACTGCAGAAATCAAGTATTATTACAACTCTATTCCTGCAAAACCAATCTCCTTTTTCTCCATGGGGAAATTGAGCTGTCTAGGCTGGAAGTACTTGCTTTGGGTCGCTGTCTTTCTCTTCTTAGCAGTCTGCTGTATATTGAAATATCTTTATAAAGCGTGAAAACTTTGTATTGTAGATAAACTTATGGCAGACTTGCACAAAGCAGCAAAAGATTCTCAGCATAAACACCCTGTGTATTCACAGATGCACCCTGACATGGCCTAGTACTTTCTCCTAAATCTGCCATTATCCTTATTGGAAACCCAGCTGCCTGAAAGCTAAAAGAGTGTATAACCTCTTTCTATGTTGACAGGTACGAAGGTGGATTAAGAGCCCAATGGTTAACGTTGAAAAGCACCCACATGCCAGCCTCAAATACCCGGGATCCACTGTGATGCATTTACCTCCAGGAGATGCGGAGCTTGAGCCTCCACTCTGCCAGACCTGCTTGAATGACCATCCTTTCCAGCGAGGGATTGCTCCTCAGGAGGCCGAGTCCTGCTCCTGGGAGAGCCAAAGAAACAGCAAAGTAAGCCACTCTTTCCTCCCACCAAACTTTGTTTACATGTTTTACACTGATAACAGGTCTGTACTTACAATGGGTCTTAGGAGGTGGTGCTTCCCTCGAAGAGAAGGGATTCTCCAAAACCTGAAATGCTGCTGACCAAGGGAGTTGTGCACATCTGGGTTCTGCTTCCTTCCCTCACTTTTGATATCTGTGAAAAACAAAGGACTCTTCAGTAAAGTACTGTGATGCATTCTCACAGTATTTGAACAGATTAGGAGTAACAATACGTACTATTCATCTGTTTCACAGAAAGTGAGATGCAGATAGGTGACATTATCCTTCCAAGATAATGAAAAGGATCAAGATGTTCTAAGTTTTTCCCTTCTGTCCCACAATTACAAGACCACTTTTCTTGCTCCCCACCAAGCTGTATCTAGCTTTCTCTTCAGAAGTCAGAATTTGGCTCAGGGAGTTTTCCCAGAGAGGAGTTTAGTGATTCAGTGGGGGTCTTAGCAGAAGGGAAACCCTGTTTTGCCTCAAGTCATGTCAGGTATAAGTGACATCATTCTGCATGTAGTACTGGGCAGTTACACACAGATGTGAAGGTGGCAAAACTGTAAGGGATGAAAGGAAATGGTCAAGAAGGGGCTTTTCTGAGGCAGACTTTGGACTTTTCTCTCCTCATTCAGCTCCACCTAATCCCCTCGGAGACAAGCCAAACACAGAAGAGAAAGTTTTGCTCAGAGCCCATCATCCCTGACAGAATTATCCTTGCCTGGAAATGGTGTACAAAAAAGGAGACAGTTACAGAAACATAAAAGCAAACAAATAAGAATCTTTCCAAGTACAAAGCAGAGCAAATGTGACAAGGCATTTATCAGACCCTTAGCACACAGCTCACAGAAGAAACATTTTTTTCAAACTGCATCTGCTGCATTTTTAAATGGGGAAATTCAAGCAGCAGGTAAAGATGAAAGTCCTGTGCAATTCTTAAACCCAGCAAAGGTATCTTGGTGAAACATGAGCAAGCAGAGGAGCTAATTACTCCTCCATTTTACTTCATTAAGAAGATTAATTTTGCTCAAGCTGAAGCATTAAAAAATGAAAGCTCCAAAGACGGTGGATTTTGCAAATCCTTTGCTTTGCTGTAAATCACATGTACTCCTGTACAGCTGTAGCGCCTCACAACAGATTTCTATTAGGTTTTACATGCATATGGGATAGATTTGGCTGAATGCAGATTCCCCTAAACCTCTCTCAGTCCCCTTACTGCAGGCAGTGGAGAGGCTGCTTACTCAGCAGCTGGAGTCTGCAGCAAGAGGGATATTTTGCACAGTGCTTTAAAAACATCGTTGTCTGGCAAAAGACTTCTTGGATAGAGCTATCCTGCATAAGGAGTCTTTTAAGTAAGTCACAGCACAGAGTCCTTGATGTGATTCAATGTAAGGTCACTGCCTCTTTCTCTACAGTGAAACCAGTCAGGAAGCTTTTAATAATAAAGGCTGAAGGAGTTCCATGTCTGACCTTTCCAAGGTTTAAAGAGAGTTTCTGAGTGAGATTCTGTTCAAGGGTTACAAATGTCACAATCTGCATAGTGAAATAACTCCCTTCACTTTAAACCAATGAACTTGAACAGACAGTTCTATATTTCAAGAAGAGAATGTGGTGTCTGTTAAATCAGCAGGGAGCTTGGAATGTGCCAGTCATCTCTCCTAGCTAATTCTTAGTTCTTTTCCCCCATTACTCTTCCTTCTCTGTTTTTCAATAATGCAACCAAGTACTGGTATAGTGATTATGGATTCTTTGTGTTATGTCCAACACCTACACATACAAGGGTCCTACTGACATTGTTCTTTTTCTCAAGGGAAAATTAACTCACAAAGAAAATCAGCTGTGAAATACTATTAAAGGCTTATTCTAGGCAATAAGCTTTCTCTGACAGGTTTCAGGCTATTCTGATCAGTTTGAAAAAAGCTTTATAAAAAACAAACTGATTAAAATGTATCACCCAAGGGAACATGTGTCTGTATCCCTATTCTTATTTCTAACACAGAACAACAGAAAAAAAAATCATCACTGCTTGTTTACTGTGATGGTAGTTATGCAGCAGTCTTTAAAAATTGACTTAGCATAAATAAGATTATAGTGAAACTAAAAGTATTTTAAAAAAATAGATTTTTTTCTTTTTATATACTTTCATTTCCACCTCCCCAGGCTTTTCTGTTAAGGCGTGTGTCAGATGGAGTTTATAAAAATGATTAGTGATGTAACCTCTACTAAGTGTCGTCTATTATTTGTGTGATAGTGTATTATGCCTGTATTTTTACAACTTTTGTCCACATTCTATACAGTGGACTAGATAATTTTTCAAGCACTGTCAGAAAATCCTGCTATTTTTCACCTGACTGACTTACATAGGTATATAATTGTTTTTTGTAACCAATGTGGATTAGTTATATGGAAGCTTATATCTGCTCTACTAGTGTAACAGCTGAAGCCCCAGGGACTTTGGACCACTGCCAGACTAATGATTTGCAATAACCAGTCCTTGCTTTTCCATGTCTGTCTACAAAGTTCAGGTTGCATAAAACTCCCTGGCTTGATGAAGAGGGTAAATTTTCTTTCTAAATAAATTACCATGCTATATAATGAATACCTTGTGTTAATAAGCTGGTTTTGAAAGAGCAGACAACCCACCTTTTAGAGTTACATCACAGTCTGCTAAAGAGAGAGAGCCAAACATGGTGAAAACTGTGTATGATTTAAATCTCTCTGGTGAGCGTTTACCAGGCTGGGTTATTAGATGTAAATCATACTCACTACAAACAAGCACACACAAAATTCTTTCATACTGTTCATGACCTGTGCATTTCACTTGCACTGTATTGTTATGCCCTTGTTTCAAACTTTCTGTAAATAAACAAAAGATAAAACCTTGTTAGTGAGCTCAAAATATCTTTCTTTTTATCTCAAACAGAGCCAAGAGTTAGTTCAAGGCTTGTTCTGTTCTTTCCTCTTTGTCTAAAAAACCTCCTGCTGCCCTATCCATCAGTTGGCATTTGTTCTGAAGCACCACAGACACATACCTATCTAGTAAACCAAAGCCTTGAATGTCTAGAGCTGCCTTTTATTCCCAGAGCTACACAAAACCCTTGTGCTGCCCCTAGCTAAGGGACGGCAGAAGGGAAAGAGGGAGCTAATGTGTTTACCCCATTTAGGCACCGTGACTTCAAACTGCCAGGAGCATGTCTATGCATTCAGTACAGCCACCACTGCGTGACTGGGGGTCAGGGGTGCTGAGTGGGGCATTTAATGCCCCATCAGCCCCAGAAGGGGTGTCCCCCCACATATATAAGGGGGTTTGTTCTCTTCATCCTCTCTTATGACTTTTGTGGGGCAGGTGGTAGAAAAGATATGGAGGCTGCTGAGGCAGTTGCTCTGTCTTTCTATACCCACGGCAGTCTATCCACAGTGTCTTCAGTGAAGAAGCATCAGGCATATCTTAGGGCTGCAGGGAATTCAATGCTGCTGTCTTTTTGGACAAGTCCTTTGCAGCTTAGTAGAAGTTAATTACTCTCACAGACACTTTTTGGATCATGTTATTAGATCAACAGCAGGAATTTATTTTACTATTGAAGGTCATTCAAAGCTCCTGTGTATAGCAGAGCTCTTGATTTTGGTCAGATTTCAGCACTTTACCATATTTCAAGTCTTGCTTCAGAAATGAGTAATAGTGAAAAAAATGTATCCAAGCCAAAAGATGAGCAACTATTTGAGATAGTTCTGCTTACAAATCTCTCCTACAAATAACATACAGCTTCTAGAAACCTGCATTTGGAGCAGGGTAAGGATAATAATAATGGCCAATCTTCGCGAACGAAGATTTGGGAAGGGCTCACCCCACGTGTGTGTGCCCTCCGAGCCTGTGCAGGAGATTTTTTAGGTGAGGCAAGGATATAGTTCAGATTAAATACATTTCATAAAGGGGCATCATAAAAATAAATGTCTTTTAATGGACTAAGAAAATGTGGAGATGGAAAAAAACATCTGACTAGCTCTCCACAAAGAAAGAGTTTGGTGACAGATCTGAGTGAGCTTTTTAGAGAAAGCTGGTATTCTCACACATTTTTGATAAAACCCCCTCCTACATCTAATGATCTGCTTTGGTAATGAGGCACCCTGTGATTTACACCCTGATAAGTGCTAGTTAATACAATCATATGCACATTCACAAAAGAGGAAATGAAAATCCTGAAAGCCTAGTTCAGCACAATTACTCCTGGAACCAATATGTGAAAAGCTCTGCAATAAAAGACAATTCAGAAAAGAAAAATGGGTGGGGGGCGAAAAAAAAGAAAGTTTGGGTAACAGAATTGTTCAATGCAAACAAATCTGGAGAGGACTGTGAGAGGCTCTAATAAACCTAGGCAAATTAACAATCTGATCGCAGATTACACTTGATAAGAGACAGAAAGACAGTAATGCACTTTGATGGAATGATTATAACTACTCAGTACACACTGCAGGGTCTTGAATTAACTGTGATTATTCTAGAAGGCAGCCCTGGGTGCCACAGAGAGTAGCTTACCAAAGACCTTGGCTCAGAAGGGTAGCTCAAAAGGTCAGCAAAGAAGACACTATGAATTCATTTAGGAGTACAGCCCTATATCCGCTGAATCTATTTCTGCCCTATATGGACACACATGGGGAAGAATGTGAAATAAATATACCTGATGTGGGTGAGGACAGACCAGCAATACCAGGGCAACAAATGCCTGGAAAAGGCCTTGCAGGCCAAATTTTGTAATTTTTTTGCCGTGTCTACATAATGAAATCCACTTTGATGTGGCTGGCAGAGAGCTTTGTAAGTAGGATCCTTTGGAAAGAGATTGTGAAGGTGCAAAAGACATTAAGAGGCCAATGGCCCCATGAGCCTAAAACTCAGGTTGACATTGGTGTGAGTCTTCTTGTCTTACTGGCATCTCCCCATGCAGTGATTCGGGAAAGACTTATCTCAACAAGTTTTGGTTTCTCTTTTATCTCTTCTTGTTCTTCTTCCAGGAAAAGCTGTTGGCAGAAAAAAACCTGTATTGTTGAAATAATTCCAGAAAAATTATGGTGCTTTACTTGCCTGCTCCACTGCAATAATCAAAATAGAAATAGGTCTCAAAAGGAAAAATTAAAAGCAATTGAAAAGTTTCCATTTAAGCTAAGGTGGGAAACAGAAACAATGAGGAAATCTTGTATATGGTATGAAAGACTGAATATTATAAGCAGACTTTAAATGTAAAAGTTACAGGGATATGGAACTGTTTGCCAAAACAGAAGAGTCAAACTTACTTACATCTGGCTGAAGTTTAATATATTCACATGCAGGATCTTCCTGCCTTTACACTCAGTTACTCCGGATTTCAGAGTATTTTTGCTATGCCGTCTAAGACTGGAGGATGGGGGCTTATCCCACTGAGTTTGGGAACAGTACCTTGTACTCATAAAAGTGACATACAAAGAGGTAATCTATTGGATAACCCTGTTTTCAATGCTCCATGTTATATTGACAAGGATACTGGCAACATAATCCAAAGGAAGATGTTAAAACCAGTAAAAGAAATAGTTCTATACTATCCCTAAGTTAGCTTGAGAACCTAGAACCACAGGAACTCCACAGCTTCTATTTGATTATTTTTCATATACAAGAAACCCAGTCATTGTATTCCACTCCAGAAATGTATATATAGCACTGTCCAAAGATTAAAGAGAGTTTTAGAGAAGCAAGTGCCTGAAGACGTGTAATCAGAACAGTAAAGAGGGTACTTCTCTTCATTTAGTGCCTTCTGGATGTAAAAAGTATGTATTTTCTGGATCATCACAAGTCAAGCTTGTTGCTTAATCCTTGTGAGTTGACAGTCCCAAATGAAAAGCCCATTTTCACTAGCACAGCTTACAGCTATTTCCTAAATAGTTGTTTCTAGCTGACTACACTAAAGCTCTTTTAGCTAATGATATAAATGTGTCACTAATGGGGTTTTGATGGAATTTGGAATTGAGTACGATTGAATACTTACCTCCACTCATAAGCACAGGCTTATTTTTCTGCTGATAGGTGTCTGTGCTTTAGGAATTTGATTGTGTGTATATTCAAAGACCAAGAACTCAAACATGATTTTATTGCAGATCCTACAGCTTTGGCAAAATGAAAAGCAATCTTAGTTTTCTCAGTTGCTCAGATTTCTCAGCAGCTGTGAGAATCAGCTGTGAAAGCAACATGAGAGTACGGTGGGAACAAGCTTTGTTTCAGGGATTAAATCTAAATGCAGTACATAGTTTCATGGTTTTGTAATGGATTGATGTAGGGTTATTATGGATAATATTTATTTAGACAAGTCAAAAATGTTTAACACAAAGGCATTTTCAAATGGAAATGGCAAAGCACAGTTTGCAAATGCACAGGCTAAAATTATGTGTAATTTCAGTGAATGGGAAAGACTGAATAGCAGACAATTGCCTGTGGCGGGGTTTATAGTCCCAACTGGCAAAGAGAATGTCTATATAGCACAGAGCATATAAATCAGTTCCATGGCTCAAAGAAATGATGTGATACATCAATCATCTGCTTTACAAATACACAGTGAGACACTCAGTCATTTATACATCCATCACAGGTCTGTTCAAGTACCATAGACTTAGTAAATTAATTGGGCAAGTCAATATCAAAATCTAAACCCATACTGCCCTCCTTTCTGAACGTTTCTTCAACACTACTGAAAGTAATTAAAATATCTCTTATTTTAAAGAAACTCTCAAGGGTTTTCCCTGAGGACATCTACAGCTGGAAAATAATTTATTGTACTTCCCATGGAGTTTCCATAGTAGCTGAACTAGAAGTTACACACTTTTCTCTCTCATTTTAAAATTATTTTACCTTTTAATGTAGTGTTTATCTAGCACCTTTTTGACTTAGAGATCCAAATGACTTTGCTGACAAAGAGATTGGAGAAAAGTATTTTTTTTCTACATGGGTGGTAGTAACCATAAAATACCCATCACACTGGGTGTGAGGAATTTGGGCCAAACACAGTAGACCAAATTTCTGTTTAATTTTGTCCTGTTATGCAGGACAGACAAAGCTCATTTCTGATTAGCAAGTGGTCAGACATATAAGGTCAAGAGATTTGCTCACTACAATGAAAGAGTGTTCTCCATTTCTCAAGAATAGAGCTTCTGGTAATACTCAGTACCTGATGACAAAGAAGAAAGTGAACAAAATCACTTTGAAAAAAACATAGTTTTTACAGTTTGATGCTGTGCTAGTTCCATTGGTCTTCAAAGGTTCTATATAGCAGGAACAAATGGAGTAGTTCTCCTCTATTGGAGTTTGACTTTAATCTGTTTATTGCCAATCTTTAATCATTGTTTCAGCTTATTTTGAAGATAATTCCATGCTTCATATGAGATAAATAAAGGAGTCTGTTGCATTGTGTGCCAAGGTCATGAAAACAATGACAGGCAATTAAAGAGTATAACACCACTAAAGATAAAACAAGGTTTTCCATATATGTGTGCATAAGACCATATACAGACAACTAAAGACTAAGTCTGTAAAATAGCTTAGTGTGACCTAAAACCATATTCAAGCTCGTTCCATCAAGGGAGCCATAAGTCATGTTATAACATGGTTAGGGAGTCCAGGGCTGCACAACAACAAGGAAGATGCAAGTGGCAGGAGTGGCTGTAGGGCCATCTCTGTCACCTGGCCAGGGCCAGGGCCATGTCACCAGCAGGACTGCATGGAGCAGAAGGGTGAAGCTTTCTTGACTTTCCACTCCTAAAGAGTTCCTCTCTTGGCTAGTTTGTGTCCACTTGTCTCAACCATGGGTCATTTCATGACTAGCCTAGACTGTGCTTTTGAGATTGCTAAGTATTAGTCTTGTATGACATTTCTCTCTAAAGAAATGTGTCTCTGCCCTAAACTCATGTTTCATAAAGAAAACCTTGCTTCTTTCTCTAGTTGCTCTATATGCACTGATCTGTCTATCCTAAAAGTCACAGATGTGACAAGACATTTAAAGTGTCAGTATGAGTACCACAGTGAACAATTTTGCTCTCATCTTGGTATTATAGATGTTGCATTCCTTTGCAATTTATAAATAGTATCACTATTTTTCTGTCTCAAAGTTCAGATAACTTTTTATGTAGAATTTTCCTCTTTGCACAAAGAGGTTATATATATAATTGTCTAAGAATTCCCTAGTAAAGTCATGTATTCTGTAAATCTTACTATAATGTTAGTTAATGCAGGGCATGCTACTCATTTAAGGTAATTTAATGCAATTCCCACATCCTAAGAAACATCAGTGTCTCCTAGCTTAATACAGTGTACTTTCTCTATATCTATTTATACAGTTTCCATTTTGTGAAATCTTTTCACCCTTCTGAATAGTCAGCTCAGGATGTCTAAAAGAGTTTTGATAATGTACTTTCTGCCTCTGAAAAATGTGTGATAAATCAACGTTTTTTGCCATTTGCATTCATGGAAGGATAATTAATTTTGAAGCAGCAGTACAGCTGCACAAAGACTTTGTATAGCCTATATTGTATCACACCATATTGACATTGCCATTAAAATAAACAAACAGACAAACAAAAAACCCCAACTCGCTCAGGCTCATAACAGTGACACTGTTTCAAAATTATTTTGGAACCTTACTGACAAAGACATCACTAGTTTTAATATTCCATTGTAGTTTTGCATAAGTTGTGAAAATAAACTTGTAGGGAAAAAACCCTATATTTTTCTGGTAGAGAGCTCAGGTGGGTTTGTGGGGTGGGTGTCATCCCATTTGATATCTACAAAAAGCACGTGAGTCTGGAAGAAGGAAGGACCATGGGACTTCTATAAATTCGAAACGACAGTTTTAAGGAACTGACAATGAATGAACCTTCTAATTAAGAAATCCTTAACCGTGAGCTGTCATGTGAAACAACGCGTAGTTTTGCTTTCCTTTGAAATTAATCTTTTTGGAGATAGGTGGATTTACAGACAGAAGTAAAAACAAAACAAAACTCAAATGTGTTAATTCCAATAAACATTTTAGAAGTGGCGTGATAGCACCTGATAATATCTGCCTTCTGCAGCAGAATCTATTGCTTACAATCTATAGAATCTATCGTTAAGTCTTGTACACACTTACATGCTTCAGAGTAGTGCTGAACAAGCAAATAGAAGTACAAAAAGAGGCTAGATGTACTTCTCTAAACCGTGAATAAGGATTAAGTATGCGAAAATGATCTTAAAGACAATGCCCACTCTTGCCCTCGAAAGATAAGAGGAGTTGCTGAGAGGGGATACCTCCCACATATTATTGCTAAAAGTGTGAAGTGGAAATCTGAGGACTACAATTTAGATAACTTTCAAATCTACTAGGTGGGGAAAGCAAACACGTCTGGGCTCCCAAGGCATCTTCTAAGTACTACTCAGTAATAAGCTTGTTTAGGTGAAAATGGAGGATACTGTGAATGCCTCCTTTTCCAGCTGCATCGCTCTGTAAGAGCATACACAAGAACATGTAGCTTGCCTGAACCCTGGGTAGTCTGCCGAACACCCTTTCAGGTTAGATGATTCCAGGGCTCTATCCACTGCTGCAAGGATTGTTTGTGTCTGAAAGGGCTGCAGGCTGAAGTGCAGCTGGAAAGGAAAGCTGCAGCTCTCACCTGCTTCCCAAAGGTCTGATTCTTGAGAATCAGTTTTGCCATGGGGGATTCAGGTCTATTTCAAGTAGCCTCATGGAAAGCAGAAGAAACAGATCTGGTTTCTCTAGGTTGGAAAGACCAGAGCATTTGTCGGCAGACTTGACCTATTAGACAAAGACAGGGATTGATGTCCTTGAGCTGCTTCTCAAAAAACATTCTTAAAAGGGAGGAGTTCGAGAGCTAATGCTAACATTTCCCCTCTCTTGTCAGCGTATTGGCTGTCGTTACTCTTACTGGGATGCACCTACCGGTGCTAAAGAGGTACCTGCAGAGGTACTTATATACCTAAAGTTACAGATTATTCTCTAGAAAACAGATGTCTAAAACTAGCATTTATTAAGCTGATGATGTTTGGTTTCTTAAGAATTTCTTTTTCTCTTTTTTTTTCTTTTTCTTTCTTTTTTTTTTTTTTTAAATCTAGCCCACAGGAACTGAAGGTCTTTGAGACATAAAGATATTTTGGCTTAAATAGCAGCCCTTTCATCAAAACAATTCCCCAAGCCCCAAGATACATTTACTGAATGAAAAATATAGCTGCATGCAAAGTCAAATGCATACAGAAGCACAACACAATCCTTTTTTCTGCATAATAAATGATAGCTACTGAGGGAATGGTTACAGATGAAAAGAACAAACTTGCTTTCTTTTCAAAGCACCAAGGGGAAATGCATGAAACAATGAAACTGTTGAGTAAGACTCTGTCAAGATAAATATCATATATCTGAAAAGAAAAGTATCTTCAAAATCCGATTACTATAACTGGAAGAATTTTGGACATCTGTGTACCTTCAATCACCAGTTGTTTTTGTCAGAATTGGAAGACCAGAGTTCATTGTTTAGTTTGCTTTCATATTGCCAGGCATCACTGAAATGTTAAGAGGTTTTCAGTTCCAGCTGCCTCTGAGGGTGGCTTTTTTTTTTTAATTGAGGACTTCAGTAAACAATGCTTATTATATTCCTACTGCGTCAAAATAGCATTTAATATCAATATTTGGATTGATTGTGTACAATGATACTGTCAAAGTTGTCAGAAGAAACAGTGGCTTTAGAGTACTTTGACTCTTGGATGCACATGCATTGAGCAATTTTTTAACCACATTGCAGAAAGTAAGCAGGACCCCTTATGTGCCAGGGAGCAGTGCAGGACCTCAAGCCAGGATCTCAGAAACTGGGGCATGCAGACCTGGCAGTACCTCTAGGAGCCTTCCTCATTATTTCTCATATTTGAAGCTATTTGGCAGTGACCTTCAGGGATGACAAATTTTAAAAGGAAATGCTCTCCTCTCTAGGAACACACAGGGCAATAATATGAAAAAGGAGCATCAGTTCTATGGTGAAAGTACACAGTTATTACTAGTTTTCAGTGTCTTGCTCTGTTCATATTCTCTCTAGGTAATATAGCAGGTGCCTGGGAGAGATTCTCAAATTTTTCAGCTTTGATCAATTCAGTTTTGTCCTGAAGAAGGAATAGAAAAAACTCTGCTGATACTGTGTCAACCAGTGTGGTCTGCAGAACATACATGCTACATGTGCAAATAGACCAGTTTTGTCACCACATCAACTTCTGAAAAGCATGTGAAACAGGGATGACATAGCAGTGCAGCAAAGCTCTCATCACAGGTGATGTGGCTGTTGAACACACTGCACATTAAGGATATCACTTCACATATGAATGCAGAGTAACGTTCCACCCTGATAACCACTACTTAATACTTTCCACACTCTACACAGTTTTGAGCGGACTCTTTGAAAATCAGTAACTGGGCATTCATCCCTAAAAGACCTGGATACAACATAAAAGATTTTTATGCTCCATCATAATGTGCCTCTTGTAGGATCCTGCATTACAGGTACCACTGGAAAACAAAACGCAACGGCAAACTGCGATTTCCTTCGTTAGTTACAGCCCACTGCAGTCCAGGGCTTTGTCTGCATTTGGAGTGGCATTTCACGCCCAATCCAGAAGACACTCTAACCACAGATCTGGCTACTCTTTGACCTCCCAGGCTTGCCTGTGGTGACAATGTTTGCAATCTTTGGCCTCTTTGTCCTCTTAACAGCTAAGAGATTGCTGTTGTAGGCGGTGAATCTGTGTAATTAACACATCCTGTGCCTGCCTCAGCCTATAACTGAAGAAGCACAGGAAAAAGGCAATTTTCATGCTCTCCAAGCCTCTTGCTGCAAAACTCAGATTATATCACTGCCATGCATATCACTAGAAGACTGATTCTTCCTCACATTTAATTCCAGCAATTCTGAGAAGAGTGGAAATAAAAACTATAGCAATATTTGTATATATATAAGCCTATACCAGCTTCCTTTATGAGCTATCAGCAGGTCTTTAGAGGATGTTATCTCTTTCTAAGTTTTGCAAATAATTTTAGGGGGAAAAAAAGATCTGGTGCCTTCACAGAACACTTGTCAATATTATTTTTCTTTCTGTGAAACTTCTGTGTATACTTCGTTTTGAACCTTCTGTGTCTTGACAGCAGTCTTGTGGTGAGGCTGATAGCAGCAGACTTGTTAAATTCTGTCACAACCTGGAGATCTGTTTGAGTCCAGTCTGATTGTTGCAAAATTTGGGTGGGTTAGGATTATATTCTATCAATTCTATTAATTCAAAAATCAATTAATCCTGTTGATAGGGTTAATGATGGGTGACTGGTTATGCTTTAAAGTCTTGTGGACAGTCAGAAAGAAGATGACCTGCATGCTGAACGAATCTTTTGAAGGAATGAAGAAACTGAATCTCTGATTCTCTAAGCACAAGTGGGAACTTTCATCAAAGGGATATGTAGCTATGAACCAGCATTCACATATCTGAATCCAAGCAAATACTCATTCTCTGAAAAAAAGGAGCAACTGCCTTCCAGAGTTGCAATGACTGTTGAGACTTATTAGTGTGTCAAATATTTTCCTTTTTGACAAATCCCATTTTTGTTCATGCTGTGACTAGAGATAAAGTGATTTGCAATCAAAATATTAACACATCCAAAAGTCCTGTTTTGGTTCTTTAATGATTTGCAATATGCAGTGAAATATACCTTGTTCTTCCCTTACTCCTCAAAATGCATGGCTAGAGACAGTCCACACCAGCAGTGTCTAAGGACCAATGCAAGTTGGTGGATATTAAATGGTACTGAAGATTTGTGTCGAACCTTTGGCCAGCCTTTTTGTGCAAGATCAAATCTTGTTAATCATCACAGGATGAAATATCAAAATGTCAAATGGCTGACTAGTGTAAACAACATCAATCCAGACAAGAATTATGTTTTTATAGAACTTCATGGTTTAAGTCCCTCAATTTATTTCTGGGGTACAATGAAGTTTTGGAGTTTATCTACATCAACAATATCCCAAAGTCATGCCTTAATGCCTACATGTATGTTTATACTAACATGTGAGTTGTGTTGTAATTAGTGTGGCTAACAGCAAGAGCAGGAGGGAGAGGATGCTGGTTGCCTATGCGGCCTGGCCAGCCAAACTCAGGGCAATGTTGGGAATTATCCCAGTACTGTTGACGCTGGGTGAGCCCATACTGAAGCCACTCAAAATATGTCATAAGTGCTTTTGTGGCAGTGATGCCATTATGTTCCCTAATGCTGGGAGCTTCCTCCTGACAGATCCATTGTTATGCAGGCGGGGGATATCTCTGTGACTGGCTCTGATGAGGTGGATATACATTGCTACAGAGCTAATCTAACCTACAGAGTGAATCAGCTGCTTTTGTTTCCTGCCATGAGCCAGAAGCAATCCACTGATAAGAGCTAATCACACTCCTCACGTAGCAATAGCCTATTAATTTAAGCAATTTCAGTGTCTATACCTGTTTCTAAATAGCAAATAACAAACACTGCCTTCATTATCTGGCCAGCATCACTCCACCTCCAGCATCTCTTATAAACTGCGGGTGTAAAATAACACGAGGTTGTAAAAGTTGCATATAACTCCATTTCAAGTTTTGCACACCATACAACAATGGCATTATTTAGACATTCATTTAAATCCCCTACAGTTCAACTTTAATGACAAAAATAAAACTTTGCTTCATAACTTCCTCTGAACATACATGCAAATACAGCTGCAACTGTAAATGAACCTAAGTAAAACAGTACAGATTTTGCTAATTTGCTCTTTCTCTGCAGATATTTGTGACAGAGGTCTCACTCCTCAAGACAGACGGAGATTTTTCATTGTTTTAAACAGAGAACAAGATTAGTTCATCAGTATGTCATTGAGTTGTCAGAAATAAAAGGAAATAGGATTTCACATATAGCACAGGTAGACAATGACTTTCCAAAAGCCATTTTGCTTCTAACCAGCCTCATTTCCTTTTAATTATCAGGTCAAATGATTCCTTAGCAGGGAAAATGAAAGGAAGAATGAGGGAGGTACTTAAAACAAAACAAAACAAAAAAGGTAAAACCTAAGTAGATAATATTTTCTTATGCTCATGACCTTGCTGTCACAGTACTGAATTGCAGTATTATGAAAATATCAACACTTCATAGTTAGTAGGACATCAAAGCTGCCCCTACAGCAAAGGACATTTGGCTTCCTCAGGATAGGTACATCTCAGGCAATGGAAATGGAAGTCTAGATGCAGCAGGACAGTTGATGAGTGCACCATGCAGTTGCTATTGGTGGGTCAAAGTACTTGTGTGCTCCTCCGTCACCCTCACCTTCTGTTCTTCAGTCAAGCATGTCTGCTCCTCTTCCTGTATAAATAAGTTTGTGTTCCAGGCAAGATTAAAGGATGTGTCAGCCAGTGTCCTTGTACATAGGGGTAGAGATATCTGTAGAGAGTTTCCCACCGGTGCTAGCATAGATACTACATGTGGCTAGGGAACTTAAGAAGGCTTAGGCTATGGTGGCATTTGGGGCTGGAACAGGAAAGATGGACACTACCAATCCAAGGAAGACCTATAGGTCTCACAGAACCCCTCAGATAAATTGCTTCTGATTCTCTCAACAGCTGTAAATCACAGCTGGCTCAGTGCGGACCCTGCACACAATCAGAGCAGTATCCTTCACTTCCTTTCACCAAACTGCAAAGACGTGGAGCTGTGCTACAACGGAAGCAATTATCCAGAAAAATAGGTATTTTCCTTAGTAATTCACCCCTGTTTCGGAGAAAATCCAATATACATGAAGTTTTGAGAGCTTGTTGGTCCTGTTGCCAGGATTTGAGATCCACTGTCTGTTTTAACTGAGTTCAGTCCCTTTGTAAATCAATACATGGCAGAACTACAAGCTTTAAAAAAGGATCTGCAAGTGCATGAAGAGCATCAAGAAAATACACAGAAAAAACCAGCTTCTCCATTGGGTATAAAACCCACTGATTGTCATACTTATATAAGAATGTATTAGAGGATATAATTTCATCATGAGAATTAATGGGAAAATTGGAAACTAAAGCCTATTCCATAGTCTTTGAACTGAGATTTGTGTTTGAATAAGTCTTCAAATTCTTTGTTGTTTTAATTTTCCATCTGTAAAATTGAGATAATTATCCAGTTAATCCTTAGGCTCAGTACTTTGAGATGCCACACATTATCAATTGTCTCTGGCTCAATGAATGCATCCATTGCTGCTTAAGTGGTCACTGCTTTTATTTCTTTGCATATAAAGAAAATAGAGAACAATACAATATTGTTTTCTATACTAGTGCCTAGGACAGAGTGAGAATATAATCTAGAATCTTCATAAACTGCCTGCAAAGTAAATGCAGTGGTATCTGAAACAAAATCTAGTAATATTTTTTTTTCCTGTCAATATGTGCTATGTGACTGAACAGCCAGAGAACAACTGCCACTGGAGATACACGTGTTTGATACTGAGACATATCACTTGCTCATCCATGGAAAAATGCTCCTTGCTCAGGTCAGAAGCAGTTCAAAGCAAGCTGAGAGCATGCAAGGGTCACTGAAATAAATTCAGCTAACATTCACTTTCCTGCACTCATTGTTTGTGGATTAGAGAGGGATAATGTACAAGTGAATGACTCTGCTGTGGCTAGAGCCAGCAAGGACCAAAAAGTATCGTCTTATGACATTTTCAGTCTGATCCCTGGAAAACAAGTACAGCCTTGGAAGATATCCACAGCTCCAAGGGACCCTGTAAATATGTGGAAGCTCTATCTGCTCTAAATCAACATACCTTGCTCATTGTGTCAGCTCTGCATACAGCTACTTTTGTGCTTCACTGTTTACTTAAAAGTTAGATTCCACACTCAAAATTATTTCAGACATATTTATAATTTTTGTTACAGGATACGATACATTCATTTGTAATAGTTAAATTGTAGTCTTTAATTTGGCCTCCTTAAATCTACATAAAAAGAGAAAAATGGCAATAAATCCTATATTTGACAATCTAGACATGAGCTCAATCCCTGTAACACTTTGTCTTATTTTGGAAAATACAGCTAATGTAAATTAAAGCTTTGTTGTTTTTTTTTTCTTGATTTATAATATAGGTACAGGTTATTGTGAGTCAGCTGCAAAGCCTCAAGTTCATAGCTCTGTTTGCTACTTCATAGAAACTGTGTGTGTTTTTATCTTGTGTCCAATGCTTAACCCTCAATGACAGGGTCATGATGACTTCATCAAAAGGAGTTTGAGAGGCAACTTGGCCACAGCCTACAAATGGACCAGCTACTTGTAACACAAAGCTCTTCAAAGAAAAGACATAAAAGCATCCTTTGACTGGAAGATCAAGCATAAATAATCAATAAAGAAAGAAGTGAAAAAAATGTTAAACAAATAACTTGTACAAGGAAGGGTGGATTTTCCACTGCTGGAAATCCTGAAGTCAAAACCAGACATGAAATGCCAGAGGTGATGAGGGTGAGGTAGGAATACACCTGGCAAGATACCATAGCTACACTATGTAGAATATCAGACTATATCATTGTACCATCTACTTTTGACTCTACAGTTTTTATGACTGTGATTCCGAATTCTCACATGCCCTTGAATTTCCACTCCATTCAGAATGGTGTGACCTCAGGATTCCTATTCAGTCCCATGGAGTAAAACACAGATATGAGTCTGAATCTGAGTTAAGAAGCCTTGGATCTTATATTCTGGCTTTAATGATTTTTTTTAAGCTAGGAGAGAAAAATGTGGCTTTTCAAAAACTTTTCTATTCAATGCTCTCTTATTTACACCACTTGACATCAATAAAGCTGTTGGCTGCATTGTTTGGACTAGTGTGGTTCTACTGTAGAAAAGTCACAGGTGAAATGTCATGAAAGTTAAGGTAAGAAAAGTGCTGACTTTCACTGCTGCTTGTCCCATGACTTTTTTTATTCAAGAGGAAGGATTCTTTCAGTAATTGAATGGGTGATGTAGCTACAGCATACTGTACATTCATAATGAATCAGTATCTGTTTGATGCAGCATTTACATTGCATTGTAGGTTTGCAGTTTCATTGTCCCTGGCTCCCTGTCCTACAAGCTGACAACACAGTCCTTTGCCTTGTTACATCACTGGGTCCCATTTAAACAGATCTGTTTCCTGACATCATTAAACACAGCTCTGGTTTCCGCTGTTGAAGGCAGTGAATCACAAAAGCTTTGAGTCACAGGTATGTCCTTGAGCTTGGCTTTGGGCTGGGATAAGGTCCTTGGTTCAAAAAACCAGTTAACCCAATGCCAAATACAGTTAGCCCAGTCTGTCCTTCTGCAGACAAATGCATCTTCTGTCCCTTGAGGATGGTCAAGGAACCTTTGAAAGAGAGTTGTGTTTTTTCAGGTTAGTTGTGAGCTTGGAAATAGTTTGGACCTGACCCAACTAGCTGCAAGTTAGTAATTCTCCTCTTAGATCTTTTAAAGCCAGCCTTTTGGGCTCTACTCTGAGTTTTTAAGATACCTATAATATCTATTTTTCCCTTGCCTGATAACCTTAATAAAATAAAACATTTTCACAAATAATAAGGTCTCTCACAATTTGGCAACTTTCAAGGCAAAGTCGTGGTATTTATTGAAAATTAAAGTCGTAGTCTGAATGAAAGATTCCTTTAATGAAATGAGAACATTTCTTCCAATAACAAACACCAACACCCAATGCTTTTTTGTAATTTAGCAAAGATGTGACAGGAAATTATTTGAATAAATCAGTAACAGAGTTGAATAACATTATTGTTGTCAGTGCTGGTGCTTCTTCTCAGGAGACCATCCTTCAGATCCCACTGGGGTATCTATATTGTGGCTGTTCCACAGGAAAAAAAAAGTATTTTGCAAAGCTAGACAACCATCTTCCTCTGAAAGAGAAATAAAGACACCTGCTGCCTATGCTGCTCTAGTTCAGACTTCTTCCCATCTTACTAGGAGACCCCTTTACCATACAGGTGCATTCAGGCTAATCTCCAGGGTCAGTGCAGGAGCCAGTGAGGATGGTTTGAGTCATCCTGGCTGGGAGGACCTGACAGTAAGAAGCTACAGTAGCCATGTCCTGGTCTAGACAACTTCAGATTTAAGACTCACCTGGGCTTCTTGCTTTGAACACCAGCACAGGGCAGTGCAGTCTACTCTCATGTCAGAAACTGCAGATGACTGTGGTCACCAGAAGTGGTGGCAGCCCTTCTAGGCACTGGACATGATGGTAGTCTTGTCAGCTGCTTAGGACCTTGCACCGTATAGCAAGGTCTTCAGTGGTGATGAAGCAGTCTCAAAAACAGAAATGTGGATGACTCCCATCCATTTCAGTGGACAGCTAGCTTTAAAGACTAACTGTAAGAATTTTAGAGTCACCAACTTTAAGAATATTTTCACTTTAGGTGAGCATTTCACAAACAATACACAGAGTTAATGTAGGCTTGGCCCTGTCACATTCTGATATTGTCCTCATTGGAAGAGATTGTCTACAGGAATGAAGCTGTAAATTTTAATAGACTAACTGTCACAAAGAATTCAGTGACTTATTGGTATAATTGAGAACCTCAAGTGAAATCATTCCAGTAGGAAAAACATACTGGATCCTATGGCTGTGTCTTGCTGAGTAAGGTAGATCCTCTATTAGACTCCACAAAACAGCAGTGAAGGTAGGTAATTTTATAAGTGAATATAATTTTGCATCTGTGAGCAATGCTTTTTCTTTGTGATAAAAAGTGACTGTGGTATTTAGTCTAGATAATGCATTGTGCTTCCACTCTTGGTGTTGATGTTCTTTCGAGTGAAGAGAATAAGTAGCCATTAATGAGCTCTTGCCTGTTAAGATGTTCAGCAATGTAATAGTTAACAATGTTGATGTGTACATTAGGCTTCAGAGATGAAATTGCCTTTGCAATGAATGAGTCAAATCCCATTTCTTTGGCTCTTGATTCAGCAGAGCAGGCGAGGACTGGCTGAATTCTACACAGCAGTAGTTCCTCTGTAAGCACATGCATTAGTCTTAGATCACTTCTAGACCAAAAGTGCCTTGCTAACTTTGTTATTCGATGAATAACATCCTCTTTAAACTTTCTCCTTTCCCTCCTGACATCTTGCTGCTTGCAGTGGAGGAATGTGGATCCCATATCACAGCAAAGGAGGAAGAAATTTCCCCAGGTCTCAGCTCCTTTTCAGGGTCACACTACCATAGAATCAGAGGACAGTTGGGTTGGAAGAGACCTTAAGAAATTATCCACTGCCATCCCCCTGCCATGGGGCGGGACATCTTTGCTCAATGCCCCATCCAACCTGGTCTTGAACACTTCCAGGGATGGGGCATCCACCATTTCTCTGGGAACTTATTCCAGTGCTTCAACATCCCCACAGTAAAGATTTTCTTGCTTAATATCCAATCTAAACCTACCCTCTTGCTGTTTAAAGCCATTACCCCTTGTCCCGTTACTACATGACCTTGTAAAAAGTCCTTCTCCAGCCTTTCTCTAGGCCTTCTTTAGGTACTGAGCTTTCTCTTCTCCAAATTGAACAACCCCAACTACATCTAGCCACAGAGACACTTATATGAATGTCTGGATGCCCTCAACCATCCCCATACTGGATGCCATGGTAAAGATGAGATTTTTCAGAGCATCTCACAAAATATTTTAGTCTCAAGAGCCTTTCCTATTCATTGGCCTACATCAAGAATGGGCAGCCAGTCTGCCTACTCTATCTCTTTTTCAGTCTTTCTTTTAAGGGTAGCCTCCAGGCTGCGGACACAACAAGAAGTGTTACAGCTAAGAAAACTGCGTGCCTGCATCAAAAGGAGTAGAGAAGAAAGTGATGCAATTGCTATTTTATTAAGCATTTATAAAGACTGCTGTCCTTTTACTTTCTAAAATAAGAAAAAGCAGGATCATGCACATGGCATACTTGAACAAAATACATAAACCGCTGAACTTTAGCCAAAATCAGTACTTCAAGTCAAGTGTTCCTTGCACTGGCAAATGTACTTTCTGACTTCTACTTCCCTTTATCTTCTTTCAATGACACTGAGATTGGAGAAAACTCAAGACATAGTCTAGTGCTGTTAAGCATCGCTTCAGAGATCGATCCTCTGCAAAGGATTACCTCTTGCAAATTCGAGGTTGTAGTGTTCCATGGCTGATTTCTAGGGCAAGGCTTACTGGGAGTAGTCCAGTGGGCAGCTGGTCTTTCATGTCACATTATTGGAGTACAAGAAATGTGGAAAGGGAGCTGTTGTGCTTTGTGGTATGGAAGAATGTGCTGTTTTGTAGAGAGTCACCATTGGATACTGTTTTAAAATATTTGACCTGCAGAGGTATTAACTGCTGTAAGTGTACTCAGCTAACATGAAGACTTGGCCACTAGCATCACATAATTTTTCTTCTTTGCCCTCATTGAACTTAAAACTTGAGCAATGTCAGCTAGGAAACAGAGTTAATCCAGCATTTTACAAGCACCAGGATAAGCTTATTCACTGTCACAAGAGAAAAGAAAAACTTCAATGAAACTATTATTGAATTGAACTACTGAACGGCTAGCATGTGAAAATAATCCAGGAAAACATACAAAAGAAACATCCTCTGGACAACAATTTCGCTCTCCTCACTTTTTGAGAATCTCAATTGAAACAGAAACAGACATAAAAATGGAAGGCATGATTAAACTATCACCATATACATAGATGATTGTGAAGAAATTCAAGGAGAAAAAAGGTGAATTAACAAAGTTATTGAAATTGCTGTATTTTTTAGCAATATCACACACAATTAGAGTGGGCATACTTAGTGCTAAAGGAGCTGCACAAGCTATTTCACACTAGGTTTCTGACCCATTTGTGTGACTTCTGTAACTGGTGTTCCCTGTGTTTCACAAGATTTAATGCATTTACCTTCCCACCCCTGCTGTGGAATACAGAAGTGTCACTGTCTGTGGTCATGCAGACTGGAACTCTGGAAAGCTGTGAGGTTGTTATCAGCTCTGTGATATCTGTAGGAGGCATTAAGATGGGATGAGACACAAAAAGGTGATGCTGCTGCAGTGTCACTGTCTGCTGTGAACCCTCCTTCTGTCAGCAGGTACAAATGGGCACCTTCACTCTCACCCAGTGCTGCTCTTGGTTGATGGGTATGCTGTTGATTCAGGCCCCTTGATAAAAGCCTCCATTGCCTTTACTTGCACATGCGGGACACTGTGTGTGCATGAGGTGAGGGAGAGATGTCTGTGTGACCCTTCAAGATGCCAATGCTTTTAATGCTCTGTTCCCCTTCAGCTCAGTTCCTCTCTAGTTCCTGTTTAGCCTAAATTTGCTTCCTTGGGACTCATTCCACGTGGCCTATCTGTACAACTTCCCAGACTTTCACGTTTGTAGAACTTTGACAGCAATGCCTCTCATTTCATGGCAGGGTAGCCAAGAGTTCCGATTTTCACTGGACTCCATTAAGGAGCAGAGTTCAGGGTTTGAAGCTTTCAGCATTCAGCCTTTTCTTGCTCATGGACATTGTGGACAACACTTCTGCTTTCACACAGTGGCTCTGCCATATATATCCTTTTGCACATACATAAAGATGTGCTTTGCTGCAGGAAGACATTCATGTCTAGTGTGTGCTCTTTTTTGAATGCTTTTCCCTATGTTTTCTGAGCTTGCATTCTTCTGGACATAATCACGGTTCTGCTTGGAATGCATCAAGTTAAGCTTTTTCTCTCCTTCCCTCCTGTCATCCCACTCTTACTTCCTATTCCCGTGCTGCTTCTTTTCTACAGTCTCTCTGCTCTTTAATCACAGACCTCTATGGTAGCCAGAACAGTGGCTGCCCTGAATGCCTATTTCTTACATGTTATTCATCATGTGCTTAATCTCATGAATAAAAATACTCAGAAATATGCAATCAGAACAGTGAAACACCTTTTCAATGTTTTGCAACCTTGTGCATCCTCCAGACAGCTTCACACCTGTTTGGAGTGTGTGCAATGGAGGGTGATGCTGCTATTTGAGTTGGGAATCTTTTGAATGAAATTGTTTCTTAAACTAGTCACACAAAGAACAGCACAGTTGAAAATTCCATGGGTGACCCACCAGAACTCCAGACTCATCCTGACAAACTCTCTAGTCCTTCAAGGCTGCAGATTTTGAGAACAGTGTATTTGTATGAAGAAGCATTTCAGCTTTGATGTTAGCAAGAAAATGTCTTTTGGCACCAGAATTTTTTGCCAAAAGCCAAAATTCCAGTGGGAATTCTTTGTCTTGTTCTGCAGCACCTTATTTGCTGTTTGACTGCTGTTTCCCATCCTAATGCTGGATGCAGTGTTTCAGTAGGATGAAGAGCCTGGGAAACACTCTGGGATAAATACAGTTAGCAAAGGTGCAACCCTGCTGACTGACTTCACCCTCACACTCAGGTCATGACCCAGAAGCAGCACCACTGAGGCCAGCAGCTGGGACCTTTATGAAAGTGGTGCCAGAGGACAGTCACACTCCTAGTTCTCAAAAAATCTTGCACAGCTCTGATCCAAATCTCACATGTGAGCAAGAGAGGTCCAGCAGGCAGGCAGTGAGATGCACTGTAATAACAGGGATGAGGACGAAGTGTTAAACTAGGAAGGAGGAGGATCTGTAGCTCCTGCATTGGCAATACCCCAGGATATATGAACAGATATGTGAACAGATTGTACATCCCCTACACCAAATCCCACCCCTGTTAAGGTTGTCCCTGCAGTGAATGAAAGAGTGGGCAAAGTAGGTCTCTACAAACAGCCCCAACAATGCCCATCCATTTCCTTTCCCTTCACCTACCTCAGCAGAGCCAAGGCAGGAGAATGGGGCTGACCATCCGGTCCACGGGTGTAAAATCAACACACAGTCCTTGAACTGAAAAATGTAATTCAAAGTACAATGACCTACAGAGTCCTTTTCTGTTCTGAAAGATCACAGTACCTAGCACCTCATAAGATTACCCCTGAAAGAGCTGGAAAGGGGCCTTGCACTGTCGACTAAAATACGTTCTTTGAATAAAAAATAATTTTGGTCTTAAGTGTTGTAAAGCAAAACCCACCTCAATAAGAAGTTCTTTTGACCTCATGTGTTCCTTCTCTGTTTTTCAGATGAAGGAGCCGCACAGCAAAGGAGGGTCACTGCCCAAGCCGGAGCCCAGGACCCTGTGGGGTGGTGAGGAGGCAGGTATGGGCAATGTGCGGCAGGGCGGGTAGCAGGGCTGAGTGGGCAGCGCACTCTGCTTCTGATGCGTCTTTATTCTTGGTTGAAGTGCTTTGTGTCCAAGCCAAGCTTAATTGAAGGATGTTTTCCATGTCAAAATGGATATAGGTTCTCACCCACTGAGTGTTTGCTGGGCAAAACCAACAGCAACAACAACAGCATCTCACTTGCGTGCAGGATGACCGCAGTGCACAGTGAGCTGTACAAAGAAGAATTATGCCATGACATAATAAGAACAACAGAATTCTAGCAGATCTGCTTAATAAGCTGTCAGATGTGTTTCAGCATTGACCTGTGTGAGCAGAGCTCTCTTTAGCTACCAGGAGTCCTGCAAATGCATCTGAGGGCAAAAGTGGCCACTCAGTGACCCCTGATCTGTACACAGGAGAACCAAGGACATGAGCTCTGTGTACAAGGGAAGCCTCAGTCATTTTAGCATAGACAGAATAAATTGACTATGTTGAGCTCTCATGCATTCTTCTTACTCTGACTCCTTTCTGTCTTGGGGGTTTGCTTTTTGAGGGCATGTGTGGGGGTTTTGTATGCTTTGTTTGTCTTTATTTGTCTTTGCCTAATCATAAGCTTGGATCTTTTTTATAAATGGGAACTGTACCAGATTAACTTGGACTGTTGGTGCTGTGTAGGATTACATGTCAGAACTGCATTTAAGCCAGGAAAATAAATATCCCTAAAAATGCTGTGGCAACACAGTGCAAATGTCTCAGTAAACATAAACTGCTCCTAACATGACAGCAGCTGACAGATCCTGAGGCAGATTTTACTTGGATGTTTGGGGGATTTTCTTCCTGCTCTCTTTGCCGTTTTTGCAACTGTCCCCCTGGGAAAAATCCCAGAAGTCTCTATCCCCATTAGGAGGAAATCTTTCACTTCCTCGCTTTGATTTTGAGTGTTTAATGCTCTTGGTTAATTCCCCTGACCTATAACCAATCTTGGTTTTTACACATAGAGGTTAAATCCTGATCTAGATGATAAACTTTTATGAAACAAGCTTAGAAATACAGTTAATTAACTAAACACTCTCACTCAGTTGTGAGATCTCACTGTAGTGTGTGAATGCCACAAGTTACACTGATTCCTAAGCAGTGGTAGCTATAGCTGTAATACATTTTTTTCAAAAATATGGGAGCTCACTCAGGGTAGATGATTTAACTAGTTCCAGCTGTATTTTCTTCTGCCTAAAGTGCACTAGACCAGTGATTTACTTTACCCCTCTACCAGCTACATGTGGAGAGGGAGGGCTCTCAATGTCCTTTAACTTGCTCCTGCCTTCTTTTCTCCACCAAAAGTTATTGTCTTCTTAGTTAGGTCCCCAGCTGCCTACACATGAAACCACATCTGGGGAATGACTCTGTTAAAAACATGGTATTTAGGGACCACTTCTTGGCAGTGGTGATGAGATGGGGATGCTAGCAGTTCTTTTTCTTATCCAGGTTAATTAGGTATCCAGGCAAATTTCAGATAAGCAGAAAAAGTGCTCATGGCTTACTAATCTATGACCCAGTCCCAGAGTAGCTGAAGTTTAAGGGCTTTTCTACCATGACACAACCGCCAGTTGCAAAGATTACAATTTCATGCCTGTGGCATTTCTCAGTTTAATGAAACATCAGCTTTTGCTCTACTTTTCCCTCATCTTTTCCAATAAATCCCTTTTTCCTGACACAGAAGCTAGCTCAATTAAAAATGTGATGAAAGTGTTCTAAAGGCACAGCTTGAAATTCAGCTTTGCAACTTACAGAAGATAATTATGTCATATTTTATTTTTCTTTTAATGTATTCATTTATTTGCTACAAGATGGTAGCAGATCAAAGGTCTAATAGAGCTTAATTGCAGTTAATATAAGTGTTTCCCTGTGTGTCATCTTGAACTTGCACTAAAAAAGAAATGTAACAGTCTGGATTGAAGACATGTGAAGTCCTTCCAGATTTACCTGCAGAACAGCCTCAAGCTGATCCTTCAGGAACTGGTGTCAGGCTAGAAGCAGAGCTCCATGGTGACTCAGATGCTGCAGTTTGGAAGATCTGTGGTTACTGTCCGTTCTAAATTTTTTGGTGAAAATTTCACCTCCCATTATTTGTAGCTCTGAATAATTTTTCTCAAATAAAATCCAAACCCCTAATCTCACCTGACTTCAGACTTCTGCAAAGCGAGTGGTGTGTTGTCACAGATTGTGACCTACAGAACTGCTGGGTGAGGAGGAAAGGATCAGTCCCTATCTGGGTCCTTTTCTCTCCCTTGACATGAAGGAAGGCTAGATGAGCTGGGTTTAACTCCTTCTTATGGATCTTCAGTGGCAGAGAATCTCCAATACCCCCTACTTCTTTCTGTCCTTGTTCCAAGCCCTATGTTACTGTCCTTAGAGTCCATTTTCTTGGACAGTCCATGCAGATATATGTGTTTTTCTATGCCTTTTTTTTTTAATTTGCATCTTCTTTTGTTGAGTTATAAATCTAGCACCTAACATTCCACAGAATGTGGTGAAGGAGGCCAGCACCAAGTTGGCCAAAGCAGAACCTTGGATGACTTTCTTCCAGAGTGTGGGAATAAGGGAGATTTCCAGAGGATCTGCTACATTGTTGTAGTAGCTGGGGATGAAAGTAAGGGAGGGCAAGAGGATGAAAAAGAGACCACTGGAGAAAACAGCGGAGTGATGAGGAGGCACCACATCCATTGCTCTTTCCAGGTTCTAGAAGAATATCTAGACCTGATCTTTTCTCTTGCCCTAACATTTCCTTCCCTACCATGTATTTCTCGTTCGGTATCCAAACTGCAGCTCTATTCTTTTTGAGGTCCTGTTTCCCTAGCAGAGAATCATATTTTAGCTGGCAAGACCTAATGGCAAGCCCTTTTACCTGGAGTATAGCAAGTGACAAGAACTCTGGGCCTTACAGGAGTGTCATATTTTTGAAAAGCAGTACAGGGGGCATCATGTACAACCCTTTTGTGCTATTATGCAGTTGAGCAATAAATTACACAAAAGCATGGGTTGTTACAAGATTGTTAGGGAAAAGGTCTAGGAAAATGTAGTACAGAAGAGAAGCTGAGTATCAGGAGTCTCCTGGTTGTTCATTTGTATTGCTTGGCTCCTGCTCAAGGAGAACTATTGTTATGTATTTTATAGACATTGAAATTAACTCATTGAAAAGGCCATATTGAATGAAGCCTACACAGAAAAAGTTGCTATGATTTTGTGTATTTTTTGCTGTTGCTTGTAAAAGTGACCTTGAAAGTGGGAATGTGCCTATGCTGCTTCCTTGCAAAGAAAAAGGATAATTTTTCTTCTTTTGTAATGGTAGCCCAAGGTCTCTCTGCGTTATATTTTTCTGCAATATATTTGTCAAGAGAATTCTGTGTGACTGCAATCCCTAAAGGGGGAGGTTTGTCCAGAAAAGGGGGAACCTTAACCAAGGTAGGGTACGACGCAGCAGCGCACTGGAATTCATCAGTCCTTACTATCATATAGCACATATGGATCCCATAACAGAAGAGCCTGACTGAGGAGACATTTAATTCTTTTCACACCAATAAGAATACTCTGAGGTAAATGGGTTTCAGAAGAGAGAAGGGCTAAGGCTTGCTATGTACTGCTCCCTAATTACCTTTGAAGGCCCCAGGCAGAGTAGGCTGTCCCCAGACTGATTGCCTTAGGAAAGAGATGAAAGATTCTTCAAGGAAACCTACTGCTTCTCCAGCTCCTACACAGGACATGGAAGGTGTCTGTTCATGTGGAGAAGAAACCAGGTTTTAAACTTTTCCATATAAAATGTAGCAATGACTAACATCCAGAACTGTATGAAAACCTGAAAAACCTTCCCACTTCTCAGGAATCAGTGGACCAAGGGATGTGAACCCAGCCACCAGTATGAAGAATAAGGATTAATTTTAAATTTTTTGTCAACAATCATAATGCTCTGTAGTCTCAAGGAGATACTTATATCCATTTTATCACTGTACGTCTCAGAAGGCAATTTGTGAATCAGTTTAGCGGTAATGGAAATTAATTCAAAACCGTTTATTATAATCAGACTTTAATACACTGGAGCAAAATTACTTAGTTTACCTGAGATACGCTATCATTTTCACTTAGCCTACCACATCATTCAAGCAGCATTGTCTGGAGATAATTACTGAAGAAGATAAGCTCTTGTCAGCCTAAAACACAGCAGCATAAACTCATTTACTGAAAATTAAAACAGGTGGAAAATTGCTTTTGCTTTTAATATAGCGGTACAAAAATAAGCTTGCAAGTTAAATGTAATTGTAGGAAATGCAAGATTGTGGCTTACAACCTATGTCCTAAACAAAGTATTTCAAGCATCCCAGTAAAAATAAGTATATTTATTCATATGAAGGAAACCATAAAAGAAACATCCCTCCACAAAAAAGAACTGATGCTTGTAGGCAGTTCTGCAGGGAAAAAACAAACAAACAAACAAAAACTGAACAAAGATTTCAATAGAATAACTTAGAGAAAAGCCATAAATACTAAAACAACAAATAAAGAACTTCCATTCTATAAGCACGTGTATACATCACCACATGGATGTGAATCATCCCACTAAAACTAAGAAGGCTGATTGCCTACCTGAAAGTAAAAACCAGTTTCTGCATTGTTTTGTAGAACTGAAAGTATACATTCTAATACAGGGTGACCTACAGTGCCCTGGGTTCTATATGTATCCCTTAAGCTCAGGAGCAGCCCAACTAGGGGATAGAGATACTTCTCCATCCATAGAAACTTTTTTCTCCTAGGTCTGTTATTACATGACAGATATATCAGAATTCCAACCCGGTTTTAACCACAGAAAGCACAAGTTCTACTCTCCTAGTCATATGTTTGCAATGCTCTCAACATTGTGCTCTGCTTGTGCATCTTCTGGGCATTTTGTTTCCTAATGACCAAGCTGAACACTCATTTTGCTGCCATTGCCACCTCTTGCATCTTCTGTCACCATTGGGAAGAGTTTGGCTCTAGTGTCATTGTAGCTCTTTGTCATGAAGTCATAGGCTGCTGTACAACTGGCTTTGGCCTCCTCTTCAGCAGATTGTACAAGCCCAGCTCTTCAGCCTCTCCTCAGTGGTCCTGTGCACTGATCAACCCCGATCAACCTGGTAGCCTTCCACTTTGGCTCTCTCCAGTTTCTTAACATCTTTCTTGAACTGGGTGGCCAAAACCATCCAGTCTTCCATATCGTATTTGACTTCACCCTATGAAATAAAGACATGAGAAGGTGATCTCTTTTACTCAAAATGATTTTGAAGATGACTTTGAACTTATGATGTTCCACTGAAGGAGACTGTAGCCGATGATGTTGCTTTCAGAGTGCTGACTTCAACTCAAAGCAGTGAGGAAGAAAGAAATGTCTGAGAGAGAAAGAAGGTGAAATGAAGGAGCAGATTAAGGCAAAAAATCACTCCAAGGAATAATGAAAAGGTTGTAATGAAGGTAGAGGAAAAAAACATGGCTGAAAAAGTCCACATGATGACAAAAACCTAAGGAGTTGTGCAGGAAATTACACCTAACATATTTGTTGTATTGTGATCCACAACAAATGTAGACTGTTAACCATGGACTTAGCAAATGGGGATGGGTCAAGTTTGAAATCACCTAAGCTAAGGATTTTCATTCTCCAGAGAGGGGAAAACCAATGGCAAAAAGAGCCCTCCAAATAATTGCTTCACTTCACATCTCCCTGAGCACATTGCTCAGGAGCTTTTTCATGACAGCCCCTGAAATATATCTTTCATTTATTTCAGTTCCTTTATAACTCTGCAGGAGAATTACATTTCTGTGTTGGAGTGGAAGGTCCAAAATATCCTCTGCTAAGGATTTGGTCTCAGCTTTCTGTGTGGCTCACTTGCACCAGCATACCCAAGATTGCCTCTCTGCCTCCCAGCTGACTGAGGAATGACTGAATAAGGAGAATCAAATCTGGAATTCGAGTTGGTCCTCCAGGAAATGCTATTTGAAGCCTTCCAAAACAATGAACAAATTGTCCATACAAGGACTTCCTCTAAATATTACTTCACTGCATTGAGGGCAGTATATTACCCTCCCCATAACTCTGTAAGAATCTGACTAACAGCAACTTGCTCAAGAGAAAATGAGTAAGCAGAACTTCACTTTGCACAAGAAAAACTGTCATATTTTTGGACTCAGGTTCTGGAAAAAAAAAAATCACGTGACAAAACCAAAAGAACAAACAGCCCTGACATCACAAGTGTTGGCAGTGTACTCCATACCAGATAATGTTTATGGAAACACAAGGGCTAAACTTCTCTTCTGTCAAACCTGTGCATGGCAAGAAGTGCCTTGGCAGGCAGGATCAGAAAGGGCTTCCATCATATTTGCACCTTGCTGCCTTAAATATCTCCCTGGAGTTTTAATAGCACAAATGGGGCTGTATCTCAGGGTTTTTGGAGGTAAAAAGAACCAATTACTCTGAGAAAATACAGCCTGGAATATAGCTTTCTCTTTTTATAGAAGTCAGAGCATTGTCTGTGATTCTTGCAGCACAGAATGGCTTTAAAACACTCTGCTGTTTCCGCGGGATGTGATGTTGTGTTGTGTTCATCCTGCCTTCAGCTGTTGTGCCATGTTGCTATGTGCTCAGGCTGACAGCTGGTGTGTTTCACTCCAAATTAGTGGCTGCCTTTCTCTCCAGAGTGAAGTAATACCTACATGCAGGGCCAGATTCCAGTTCTCTATGGAAATGCCTCCAAAACAAGTGAAAATACTACCAAAACAGATGCTTTGTACCCATTTCCTGATTAGTCACATGACACTTCCTCTTTCTATATGGAGTTCCCCACACACTCCCACACCAGTTTCCCCTTTTTTTTCCCTCTTCCTAGCAATCTAAACATTCTGTGTTGTGAAAAGAATTCACCATCTCAGCAGTTCCACATTTCTTGTAAGCTGGCCCACAGAAGTGTCAGGATGCTGAGCCATGCTTGTGGATCATGGCATATAGCCTGGAAGGCTGTTTTAGTTCCCTTGGAGCCCATTCAGAGTAAAATGTGGTTTTGAAATCTATTTTAAGATCTTCCGTGAAAATGATGCTGAATGATGAAAGGGGACTTTTTACAAGTCCATAGCTGTAATATATTGATAAAATAGTTTTTAATCAGTTTAGCATTCTTAAATTCCTTTAAGAGCACTTTAATTCCCTCTTTGGTCCAAGCAAAGGTTCACTTGGCCCAGGACCTCATCCCCAGTAGTAGTCCATGTCAGATACTATGCAGAGGTGTTTTCTCAATCTGTGACAGTACTGGAATTCCACTAAACATCAGATGGTGACCTGAAAAATAGTTAGAAATTTTTTTCTAAGAAATCAGCCAACAGGATAAACACGGAAATAAAAGTAATAATATTCTCTCAACAGTTTTGATAAAGGCAAATTAGTGAACACTCAAAGCTTAGCATCATTATAGGGTTTTTTGCAAATTTAAAACTTGAAAGCTGGCTGCACAAGGTGGTCCATTGATAGTTTTCCAAAACCCCAAGGATTTGACATGGCTAAACGCACAAGATACTGAGAATGCTCAGAGAAGTTTCTGTCCTATCCTGACAGCCACAAATAGGCTTATGTAACAAAGTGGGACCTCATGTATCAGGCTTATAATATTCTTCAGTATTTAAAAACACCACATCTGAAAATAAAAAAGTGCATACCCCCCCCCATTATATTAATGAAAAAATATCAGTTCTCACAATTTCTAACTTCATAATAGCATTTCTCCCCACTCCAAAAACACATTTTCCTATTAAGCTGTCTTTAAAAAATATGTTCACTAGTTCATTAGTCACTACTGTACATATAAGCATGTTCCAGTGAGCACAAAAGCATTAATAGGAGTAATTTTATTTTATTCTAAGGCTCAACTCAAACAGCCAAAGTGACTTGGAGGTTTAACAGTTGCGGCTGCAGTACTTAAAGACAAATATACTTGAAATAATCAAGATGAATGCTCTGGTGCTTGAGTGATTACAGGTCTTTCGTCAGTGTGACCTGAAACTAGATGAAAGAGTTCTAAGTTCTGTGCGCGCAGTTCAATATAGAATTGTTAAACAAGATAGAATAAATATGTATTAAATGAAAAACACTATCACAACAATAAAAATGTATGTGTACATAACACCAAAGATGACAAAAATGTGGTCTGTAAAATATACTTCAGAATGCTATCTCCAGACAAAGCTGAGTATACTTTACTATCATGTACTATCCATTTTGAAGCAGATACAGAAAAATCAAAATAAGATTAGGCATATACAGAGTTACTACACATTTGAATCTATCACATGTGGCTCATTGCAGATTTCATACTTTCATGTCTCAAACACTGACACAAACAGATTTTCTTTCTTTCTGAGAAATTCCCTTCCTTTCTCTGTTCATTGTCTTTTGGTAAAAAGCAATAAGATCCCAAAATTGTGGAACAGGTCAAAACCAGATGCTACTTCCAAACCTCAAGGAACTTGAGAGAACACAGCAGTTGATTTTGATTCAGAGTACAATAGTTGTGATTTAAATCACATTTTTGAGTCAGTTAGTCTGGGTCAGTCACAAAATGAGCAAAACTGCTGTCAAGTTTTGTTTTGTAGGAGGTGGGCTATATGTCCAATAAGTCAAGCATGGGACTGAAAGTCACCAGCTTTACAAATGTTTATTCTATTTCAGGCTCATCATATGACAATGACCCAAGTCACCCAACTTCCCCATCTCTTCATTCTTTAAAATGTCACTGTTAACATTTGCCTGTGTGAGGGTTTAAATAACTCTGGATAAAAACATGCGTAAGTGAAAATCATTGCTAAGTGAAAATCATGAATAATAGCACTAGTAAAAGTTCTCTGTGACTGTAGAGAATTCCACAGCACTAAGCTTTGCAAGTGACTAAAGCTGTCATTGGCAGCTAAATTATGCTCAGCATTTCTTCCTTTAAACTTTACATTTTCCCTCAGTGGTTCATCTGTCTACATGAGCGGTACAACACTGAAGGCCAAAAGTGTTGTTTTCAATCCCCTATCTCACTGGAAGTACTTTGCTTAATCTCTTTATGCTTCAATTTCTTCACCTGTCACTTTATCTGTATCTCTAAAGAGCTCCACTGTCAACAAAATACAAGCTGCTTAGTAATGTTTCCTGTATTGCAGCAGGCTGAGGCACATTTGCAACATGTCAGAGTCACAGGAACTAATTCTTTTGATGCCCTATTAAAAATACATACAGTTGATTATCTTTTTCATGTTCTTACTTTAAAGGGAAAAAAAAAAGTTTTACAGCATTATTAAGCCTGTCTTGTATGAAAGATCAATGCATGATATTCAGCTAGAGAGAGAGGTGTTGTGTTCATCTCTCTGAAGGTATAGAAATTAAGTGTCACACTGAGAATTATGTACCAGTCATACTGCATTCACCAGTAAGCCAATATGCTGGACCTGCTTTTCCCCATTTCTGCATGCAAGTATTTTCTGAAAAAAATACTCTATTACAAGGTTCTGATGGGAGCATTACAGTAGTATAAGCAACTACATGGAATATGACTCACTTCTAAATCTGTATTCTTTTCTTCAGTTTAAAACAAGAATGCAGTCAATGGGTGTAATATCAATGGCACTATGCTTACGGTTTGCCTGGCACACTGACTAAGCAGGCTGGGAGACACATCTGCCTCCAGCTTCAGCTGTGCCAGCTGTGCCCAGGTGCTCATCACCTGACTAATACAAGTCAGAGGGAGCTCCCACACGGAGATCTGGCAGCTGATTCGAGGGTTGGTAACACCCACCATGTGGGTGCTGATGAGCAGAGGCAGATGCACTGGGGCGAGGAAGCCCTTGCTGAAGGCTGGAAAGGTCACATACTTGCGGCCTGTGGTCTACTGCATGACTATACATGGGTAGGTGTCTGTACTTGTCAAACCTCCTGATCCTTATCCTTGAACTGGATGAAAATTTGGAGAGAGTCAAACTTGAGTTAAGAGGAAGAGACAAGAAACCTCAGAGGTAAAGTTGTTTTTCCGAGATACATGGCAGCAAATCCAAGCCTGTGTTACACAGACAGCCAGATTAGATGTTCCAGCAGCTTCTTTTGGCCCTGAAGTCTAGTAAACCTACGGACAAAACGCTTGAGCTTGGCTGCCTGAAGATAAGCTTTTCTTTCCGTAATCACATAAAACATTTACAAAAAACTAAAGGCAGCTCTAGCAAAGTAAATAAAACCCATATCAAAGGTTTCCAATTCACTTTAGGGCTTAAGATGTTAAAAAAATGGACTAATTGGAATACTACAAAGAGATTCACAGTGCAGTGAATGACTGAGCAAGTTGAAAAGTGGCATTTGAAAGTGAAAAACAGAAATGGATGCTGGAGATGTTTGTGGGTTTTTCTTTCTGTGTTTGCCTGTAAAACAGCTATGGGGCTTCTTTGTCTTACAGTAATGTGGTGATCGAGTGCTGTGGAAAATGCTCTTTCCTGGCATTTCCAACATGCTGGATGGTGGCAGGTGATGCTACCAGTAGCCAGTTCAGTGTGGATATGGTCATATTCCTCCTCTTCCCCACAAATCTGGATTCAGGTTCTTTCTTGAATAATAGCCTTTCAGGTGTCAGTATTCAAAGTCCCTCATTTTTCACTGTAATGGATAGCTCCTGCTGGGAAGGCAACCAAGGCTACAATAGTATCACATATCTAGGTAACATTCCTCCAAGGTACAGCAAATGGCTGCAGTGCCTGCTCTGGCTCCTGCCAACCCAAATTTTCTGTTTACAATGCATGTAAATACACAAATAAGGTTGGCAGATATGGAATATATATTGCTGTACATAATCCATCTACTAGAATGGGAGAAAGTTAACTTTACATTTAATTTTTGGTTCTGCCACAGACTTCCCTCAGATGAGACATACTGTCTGTGCTGTGGTTTGATTCCCTCTTTTGTAAAATAAAACTAATACTTTCACATCTCTCTGAGATGATATCAGGCACAGTGCAAGGCAAGATAATGTCAATTAATTTCAAGAAAACTGGTATGTCTTGCATATCCAGTGCAATACACAACCACGCAGGGCTGCTAGCCAGAAGGCAAGATGTATAATTCATCCTTGAGGAGCATATGGAGAGTTGCACCAATATTACAAGTATTCTTCCAGGTCTATAACTAAACTGGACTAAGGTCAGGAATCTCTGCCTAACATGTATGGCATTTAACTTGCCACAGGATTTTTTCTATTTATGTAAATATATATAAATCAGGAATAAAATTACCAACTCTCAAGGCATGTTGACAATATGATCCTCTAAAGTAACTCCATATCTTTTATACGTGAGGCTCCAGAAATAAGAAAAAAAATCACCTATAATTCAAAGAAGCTTCTACCTATCTGTGTGTTTCAGGACCAAATTCCTCCAACTAAACAGTAGACACTGCCTAATGATTCATGCCACAGATGTACTAGGTTGCCTTCAGGACACTTATTTGTCTCTTTTGACCAAGTAAGGTTCCTTTGGTAACTACATGCCTAACTCAGGTACCAAAACTGTAGGAAGATGCTGAAATGAATTCCAAAACCAGCACTGGACAAACACCTTAAAAAACTCAGAGACTCAGTTGAAGTTTTAAAAAACAGTTTCTGGTTCTGTTACCCTGCCTGCGTTTCAGTTGGGATGGGTCGTTGTCCACACCCTGCCAGTTCTCTTTGTGTCGCCCAGAGGCCTTTTGTTCTGTTGATTGGCCAGCTGGTGAGGGCTCCTTGGCCCTTCTCCCCTTTCTGTTCTGTTATCCCTCGTGGTCCCAGCCAGCCCTGCCCCTGTCCCAGTTCTATTGATTAAGGGACCTTTGACCCTGCCTTTTCCTCAATTTTCACCCAATCCTTCCAAACCTGGGGACCGCCCCAGGACAGAACATTATCTCCTAATAAACTGATTACTCTCTGCCTTGCAACTGCCTGGAACTCTTGTCTCTCCCTCCCCTCTCTGCCCCCATGGAACAAAGGGGATAGCAGGGAAACCTTTCTCCCTTTCCCTCCACGCCGCACAGAAGAGACCCTTTTCCTTAAAACCTATATAAAACTTAATGAGGGTTAATATATTATGAATGGACCAGTTACCTAGGGCAAAAATAACACTTCTTCCCTCACCCTTTAGCTTAGACTAATTCATCTATCCTTAGAAATACTGTAATAACCCCACTTTTATCTGGGTCCTGCAATGGGTCCAGATAAATGTGGCAAATATCTCCTAAAATTATAAATCGCTAAACACAAATCAATATAGATAAAGACCTGTTTAGCATGAATGTTTTGCATCCTTCTGCCTGGGAAGCCTTTTAACACTTCCTGAAAGAAAACCTTCAAATAATAAGGAATAGTGAAACAATTAACATAATAGCAAGAGACATGGTGGTATCACAGAGAGGAAAAGCATTAACACCTGGCAGTGTGAGTGTCCCTTTAGCAGGCCTCTGTTTTCACATCTCCAAGAATCCAAGTTGTTTTGAGTTAGCAGCAAGCTGAACTTCTCTCCAGCAAAAATTCCTCTCTGATAAATTTGCTCACTGTTTACATCATTTGGTGCCTTATCTCCAAGATTGCCGGAGGTCTTACAGGCTTAAAGAGATTTTCCTTTTAAGATAATGAAGTACAATGGTGATGATGATGGAGGCTTTATATACACATAAAAGACTTTAAGGTACTATGGTAGCAAACACCGAGTGGAACAGTAGATGAAGAGGTAAGGGGAAAGGAGATGACCCTGTAACTAGGTTAGTTCAGATAACTTTGTATTTTAGCATATATTCACGCAAGAGGTGAGGGAAACCTGCTCAGATTATGACCTTGATAGAAAATGCCTAAATGCTTTTCTGCTATTATTGTTCAAAATCTAAAATTTTGGAAGAAAAACCTGAGTGCAAGAGTCAGCAGACAGTACATGCTTACACTACTCATTCTGGAGCACTTATGAGCTCCTCACATAAGGCTCTCTTGTGGCCAAAGAAGACCAGCAGACCGAACTTACAGCATCACTAAATCATTTCATTTTTCTCATGTGTCCTTTTTAAAAAAATTATTTTTCTGTCAAGTTTTCACCTTTTTTTCCATACTAGCACTCAAGGCTAGGCTTTGCCAATGAAGATTTGGGTAGGGCTTTAACCCACGTGTGTGTCCTTCGAGCCTGTGCAGTGGATTTTTTACGTGAGGCACAGTGTGCACAAAACTGGCCCCACTCTTTAAGTCCTGAGGTTCTTCTGCCACAGCCGAGCGAGCTTGGATGGTGACAGTGAAGTCCTCAGGACTAGAACCTACAGCCCCTGGTATTCCCAGGAGGTCTCCCATCCAAGTACTACCTGGGGCTGACCCTGCTTAGCTTCTGAGATCTGACAGGATCAGGTGTCAGGGTGGCACTATTCAGTTCAGAGAATACCTAACTCTGTTCGGTCCCAGCAAGTTATCTTAAGTTCTTAATTAACAATAATGAATTCAAGTATCTGTTATCCAACATAGTTTTATGAAAACCCTAAGCTAGAGAGGTTACACAATATTGCAAGGACTTTTACTAATCTTGGGGTGGCACACATGGGAAGTCATACAAATGTGCTTTTTCTGCAGTCACCCCTCTCTAACTGCTATAGACTGAAATATCTGCAGCATTTGCTCATAAAGTCACAGTGACAAAAACTCTGTTAGAGTCAAGTCCATGAGTTGGAAATAAAACAGAGGTCAGGGCATTGCTTATCAGCTATTCTTACTAGAGGTCAGTTCATCTAAAGGATGCTGTAATTTTCCACTGCTTTCTACAAGGATGGGAATTACTTTTTCTCAGCACAGCCCTGCATCACTCTGTGATCCTATGAGTGTAATCCCTTGGCATTAAAGCCTCTTATTGACAATGCAGTAAACCTGCTTTGTAAGCATCAGAAAAGGGAAATAAAAGATGTTTCAAGTTTGTATTTGGCAAAATATGACGCTGAAATCAATTAGATGTTTCCAGATCGATAGGGACTTCAGTCAATAAACCTCCCGACAACACAATGTCTAGCAGTCCTGTTGACAGCATTCAAAAGCTCCGGATTTAAAATCTCTGTTGAGATTGTTATCAAAGCTGGTATTCAGTTCCTTATCTCTTTGCTGCTACTCAAAGACATCTTTTGTGGGGGCAGCGAGAAGGTCTTGACTGTAAGTTTTGGCTGTTGCATATGAAACTTAATTATAAGGCCAGAGACTTTGTTGGCGATTTAAAGGAGGAAAATAAAAGCTTTTGAGATTTTGTTTCAGAATATAGATGCTATTAGGAGTGCAGTGCAAAGCCGGAAGTCCATCTTTGTTTAATTAACTCAAAGACAAATACTGCTGAAAATATTTGCAGAATTTGGAGAAGTTTCCTTCCAGAGTTGGCCAAGTAATTCTAGGAACCTGCTGCATCCTAAGGTCTTGATTCAGCAAGACAAGTAAGCAGGAATTCATTAATTCAGCACTGAAGTAATTGCCAAACTGAAGTTCAGAAGGTATCAGAGAATTAAGTTCTTGAAGAATTGAGGCGCTGAATTCTGCATTAGACAATCAGGACCAGGACAGAATCAGAAAACTCACAGATTCCATCCAGTTACCATGTGGGCTGCTGAAGTCTCTGACCTTCTTACAGGACAAGAGGGAGAAGTTTCTGTGTACCTTGTAAACAGTGCCAGATAACACCTGTCTGCCCACCGCAGATGAAGAAGCCCTCCAGACAGTGAGGCTTTTCTAGGAAGACAAATTTAACATTGATGAACGTCTTTCGAACTGCACTGAGCAACACAAGCCCATGCTAGTGATCAGCTTCTATTCATTCTTTAGTATAAATTGAGTCACATCCCTCCTGGCTTTATGTTAGGCAGGTAGCAAATCTCTGTGCCAGCAGGACCCTGTGATAACCCATACCAGTAAGCCAGCATGTTGTGCCTGCTCTGCCCCATGCCTAGATTACAGCTCCAGCAGAGCCTGCGTCTTTTTGCATCTCTCACAGCCTGGCAGTGGGGCCCCATTTTGGATGCTGGCATGGTCAAGAGCTTGATGAGCATGTTTAGCTTATGCTATTTTACATGGAGTACAGGTGCTTGGCAGGGTCAAATGCTTTATATTACGTTACAAATCAAATCAGTTCTCTTCCTTCTTGACAGTAATCAGCAGTTCTTGGTTTTTCTGAGTTGGTTAAACACTGTGACTAATAAAGCAGTATCATGCCACTCAGGAGTGCAATAGAAGACAGTCAGATGTCAGTATGGGCCCAAGGTCCATTCAGGACAGTCAGGGTTACTGGGTTAGCTGGTCAGTGCACCACCTAACACTGCATCACTAGGGGAGAGGGAACAAACAAGCAACTGTTCAGTGATATGATCCAACCCAGCTCTGGCTCACAGAAGTTTGTGGTCCAGGAACATTCCTGGCCAGACACACTGCCTTTGTAGTCAGACCTTGGGTGTTTTTTTCTGATTTATTTGTCCATCGATTATTGAACTCATCCATATTTTTGTAGTGCACACATCCTGGGACAAATTCTTCCATGAACTTTTAATATTCCATCCATGGAATCTTCCTGTTCCTTTTCTACTTTCAGTGTGCACCTTCTACTTTACTTTTAGTTATTTTGCTTTGAGAAACTATTGTGTTTGTCAGTTTTTTAGGCTGTGGTAGAAAAGTGAGTGTGAAACATTACTGTAATTCTTTGACTTTCTCCTGAATTTATTTTTCAGCTGTAGAGTCCTAACCTACTGACTGTGGAAATTCTTGATGCAATTTATTGAGATATTGACAAGGTCTGATACTTTTCTTTTAGCTTTGGAGTAAGTGGATCTTTGATAACCTTTTCCTTGTGTTCTCACACTCGTTTCAACTGTTACAGGGTTTGCTGCTATCGCTGTAGGAAAAAGTTTTAGAACGCAGCTTTAGGACACTCAGGCTCTTAAGACCCAACCCCGAGCTTTTTAGAACCCCGCTCATGACCCTAAAACGCCGCGTGAATTATAACTAATAAAATAGTAACAATTCGTCCCTTGGGAGGCATTCCCCCTTCCACATGAAGAACGTCACTGCTGCGAGGCACCTCCGGCACGGGGAGAGGGCGAGTGTCCCGAGCCGGCAGGTGG
>VWZD01002460.1:418500-465202 GCA_013396695.1 Sakesphorus luctuosus
AAAAAAAGGGGGGGGGGGGGAGATAGTGAGTTGGGGCTACGGGAGTTTGGAGTAATAAAAAAATTTGGTATGTTTGCCTGCCTAAGCTCTGCACGGTGAGGGTACTGTGGGGGGGTCCCCTGAGGGTTGCACGAAAGGTAGCGTAGTGGCAAAAGCAGCGACGATTGTCTTGCCCCCNCCTGCTCGATTCACAGGGGCACATTGTCTTGACTGACTTTGGACTCTGCAAAGAAAACATAGAGCACAATGGCACAACCTCCACCTTCTGTGGCACACCAGAGGTACAGTCAGCCCTCAGCCTCCCATTTCAAGAGTAACAGCAAGTGCTGTTCTCATCAGTGAAAACTGGTATCTGCCATGTGTATGTATGGCTGGTTATATGAGCAGGGAGTATTATGGGGCTTGTAATATGAGGCTGCCAGTGAGAATGTGTAGGACACAGCTCGTTGAGCAGGAGCAGGGCTCTCAAGCCATCTCCTTATTTAAAAAGATTTTGTAATTTCAGCTTAGATACTGCTGGAGTTCAGTAAGCTGCTTTCATTCAAGTAAGGGGAGGTTTTCCTAATTGTAATGATCCCTTTGACTAACATGGCTTTCTCCCTTCTTTTACACAGTATCTTGCTCCTGAAGTTCTCCATAAGCAGCCCTATGACCGAACTGTGGACTGGTGGTGCCTTGGAGCAGTCCTGTATGAGATGCTTTATGGCTTGGTAAGCAAAGAATCCTTCATGACAGATCAAACTAGCTTACACAACCTTTCCCCACAAGAAACACCGTGCCTGCCTGTCGGCCTCATTAACTTCTCCTTTCCCATTCTCACAGCCTCCGTTCTACAGCAGGAACACAGCAGAAATGTACGACAATATCTTGAACAAACCCTTGCAGCTGAAACCAAATATTACCAACTCGGCTAGACATCTTCTGGAAGGCCTCTTGCAGAAGGATAGGACAAAGAGGCTTGGTGCCAAGGAAGACTTTGTAAGTGCAAACTGACTAGCCACCTGCAGGGAGTGCAGGAGCATGACTAGGCCATACTGTTTACATTAGCTTGGGTCTGAATTAATCTATTTGTCTCTCTGTAACAGATGGAGATTAAGAATCACATCTTCTTCTCCCCAATTAACTGGGATGATCTCATTAATAAGAAGATTACACCCCCTTTTAACCCAAATGTGGTACGTGTCACTTCTAATTATAGAATGTATGGAGACTGTCTTTTTCCTGCTTGTCTTTGTGGGGTGCCCAGGTGCCAGGGGCAAATGGCTGGATGGCTGGATTTGGGGAACGCAGCTTTTCTTTCCCCTGTGTCCAACAAGGTTAAAAATAAGCGGTAACTGACTTCTTGCTAATGGTCACTCCAAATTTTGTAGATGGTTTTGGTGTCTCACATGCTTCATTTGCGTGGCAGTTTTAAAATAAACCCCAGCATCCCCCTTTTACCAAAAGGGAAGGTAAGGTATAGCAAACAGGAAGCTTCCCGAGGGCAGATTTATGTTTGGCTTGTCAGATACTAACATCTAAAGAGAGGGATCTGGTTATGGAGGTTGTTGTCTTTAATTTTTCTGAGCATTTTATAAACTACATTTCATGCTAGCCCAGAGGTTAATGCCCTGCCTTATGGCAGTGGCATGTTTGCATTTGGCTTCTGTTGCCTGAGTTTAGTTGGAGTGTGGCAAACTGAGACAGTATGCAGCAGGATACAAAAAAACAAAAAATGTTAAAAAGTCTGTTAAACAGTGGGCCTGAGGTGATAACTCACCCTTGAGAGTCTCTGCATAAGGGTGTTTGTCTCCATATTTAATTGACCTGTGCACTCAAAAAACATTTGGGTCTAAATTCCTTTTCTGCCCTTTCCACAGAGTGGCCCCAGTGACCTGCGACACTTCGACCCGGAGTTTACAGATGAGCCAGTCCCCAACTCCATTGGCCAGTCCCCAGACAGCATCCTTATCACTGCCAGCGTCAAAGAAGCCGCTGAGGCTTTTTTGGGCTTCTCATATGCCCCACCCGTGGACTCTTTCTTGTGAACATTTTCTTTTTTTTTTTTTAATAATAATTAAACTATTATTTGTATTTTCGTTTGGCCTTCTGGTGGAACTGCCAGTTGACCAGTCATCTTGAAAGAGAATTTGCACATTTCCACCGTGGCAGCTTTGCAGCCTTAATTTCAACTACACTGTTTGCTGGAAGCTTTTTTGAAGAGCACATCACTCTCTAAATGAGCTTTACAGGCTTTTCATTTCCATTTGTTCTTCCCCCAAAGTGGTGCTGTCTCCTTGGGAAAGAAAAACCAGAGTGACTGCTGCCATAGACTGCTATGGCAGATCGTAGGAGTAAGAACAAGCTGTTTTGAAATCATGCTTGAAAAGCCTTGCTTGAAGATCTATCTGAACGTGATAAGGATTTTATGAAATGTGCCTTTTTTCTGATGAGATCTTGTGAGCTCCAAAGCTTTCCTTGTTGCAGAGTGTGTTCCTCAGTTCATTTATGTGGGTTTACTATGTGAACAAAGGGTATGCGTGTGGTCCTTGTACTACAGATGGACTTAGTTTAAAGCATCAGTGTGACACTTGCGGGATACCACAATGTGGGGCATTGTTTGTTTCTTCCATATTTGGAAGATAAATTAAGTGTAATTTTGAAATTTCTTTTGTAAATCTATACAGGCAACTAAAATTATTGAAATAGGCTCACAATTACTTGTATCCAAATGCTTGAAGAAAGCATTGCTGCTATGAAAAAAGATTTCTATTTTTAGAAAGGGTTTTTATGGACCAAAATGCCCCAGCTGCAGTCTGTCAAAGCTGTTGATTTCTTCTTCCCCNTGTAAAATGGGCATTATTTATGGTTTTGGGGTTTGAGGGATTTTCATTCCTGATTGTATGTATTGTAAAAAAGATCTGTACATTCAGTTGTAACTCTAGATGTATATTTAAACTCACAGACTTACTTGTAATGTATACCATCACTGTAATGTAATATAATTAACATGGTTATATGTATCATATTTTTTTGTGACCAAACCCATTGGTTTGCAGTAAAATCCTGAAAAATATATCCACAAACTGTCTTATTTGAAGAAGGTTTTAGCCAGTTTAAAAAAATAACTAAGCCAAGATAATTTTGCTTAGGTGTGTGATGGTTATTCCATCAAACTGCACCCGTAGAAGTCTTACCATGGATACAACTTGGCAAACTATTTGATCTTCTAACTGTGGGTGTTAGGGTGGGAGTGTATCAATGTGGATGTTCTTACATGGTATAAATGCTCACACTTCCTCAAAATTAGTTTCTCGCCTCTAGCAAAGTGAAGGCACTGCTCTCTGGTGTGGACAAAGTATAACTACACTTGAATTAAGTCCTTAGGTAACCAAAACAGGAGCTGGTTTAGCAGACATATGCTAGAAGCAGGTTGTCATGAGGCTGATGGCAGGAGTCCCTAGCTCGGTATGCATCCTGGAGCATCAAATATTGCTGCTGTGATATGGGGCAGTGGAATGTACCCCGAGTTTTCCAGTGTTCCAAAATCTGTATTCAGGAGGTAGGTTTCACCCACTGATCATATTCTTGTGGGTAGGGTAAAACTGACTATTCATCTAAAGCAGAGCTGTTAAATAGTTTTATTACTGAATACTACCAAGTGGCCTGCAAGAGGGACTTTCAGCCAAAAAGTAAGATAACCACTTCTGCGATGATCCCATTCAGTTTCTTCTGTGTGGTGATGGATGGCTTTCTTTTCTGAGGGACTGGGCACCTTATTTACAGCTCCCATTATCCACCAGATACTGCAGTTGGTGGTCTCAGCAGTTCTGAGAACCAGGATGGGCAGTTGCTGAGAGAAGCTGGACAGTCAATTGTTACTCGGGCTGCTGTGACAATAGCAGTGTAAGCAAATCTCTAATAGTGGTGGTATTTCTGTTCATTACGTTTCTGAGATAAAATCATGCAGAATTTTTCCATCTTTTATTATCCGTTGGGTGTAGGAACAGAAAACTGTGTATGGCTTCAGCTATAAACTTTGTCTGGGAGACCATGCTCAGAGCTGAAAATGCTAATTTATAGCAGCCAAGAAACCTCTCTCACATCAATATCTGAAAGAGATGCAGCAGCCACCTCCCCCTCAAACTACCAACAATATCCCAAAATCATGCGTTCAACAACTCTGAATAGTGTACTGACAGGCTTTACAAAGTCTTCCACTGCTATGTTCCTGGAACATCTTTTGTGCCAATGACTTGTAGGCTAGAGATGCTAAAATATATAGTACTAATTTGTCTCTACAGAAAATGAAACTGCACTTACTAAGCAATGAAGTTGTGCAATACTCTTTATCTTTGCCTCACATTTCCCAGGCATGAGCAAGATGCTACATGCAGATAATAGGAGCAGAGAACTACAGCCCTAGGGTAAAAAAACATTAAATACTGTCTATCGTTTTCAAGAAAAAAACCCACTGGAATCATTAATAATGAAGTATTATTAAGTTCATTGACTCAGGTGTGCATCAGGTGCTTTTTATCTTTGCTAAGATGTAGGGTATTATTTTAATGGGTTAATTTTAAAAACAACATCTGATTGTAATTTTAACTATTCTACCATGTGTAGGCTTATTATGCAGCTCCTTTGTTCTGCAAAAGTATGCAACTGCTAGCAATGAATATTCAACACGTTGTCTCAATTGTTTGGTGTCGAAAAAGGGAAAAAGTTGTCCATGATTTTAATCTTCCTGATTTTGATGTATTACAGTCATGCCTGCAGGGAGAGAGTCTATGGAAGTCAGCTGGGTTTTGGGTTTGTTCGTAGTTTTGTTTATTTTATGGAATTCCGTGTCTCTAAGGTCTATATTCCCTTTAGAAAAAAAGTCACTAGACTCCTGAAACTGCAACTGACATAGATGTGTGTCATTTTGACTAAGAGCTGGATCAGTGATTTCATTTCACCTATTTGTAACATTTAAGTAATCATCCACATTTTCTGCTGGTGGCAGTGTTGTAACTGCTACCAGCTTGGGTAGCTCTACTCAGCAGAATGGTCAACTGAACAAAACTTTAAACACTTACTATATTGTATTCTGTATGGTGAGCATGCCTGGGCTCTCATATGCCCCATATATGGAGTGTACTGATAATACATGCATAAACATTTAAACATGTAAATGCAGACAGCTTGTATGGTTTAGTCTGTATTACTTATCTCTCTTACCAGAAGCCATGTACCGTTTCACAAGCCTTACGAAGGTACGAGAGGCTTCTTAGTGACTGTTTATCTTATGCTCCTTATACTTAACATGCTGGAGGACAGTTTGGATCATAAACAAGTTAAGCAGTGATCCTGTGTCTCCCCTCAAAAGTTCTTAAAAAGTAGTCTATGCCAACCCTGTGTGCACTTCTCTTAAAGAGCCTGGAGAAATTAATGCAAAAACCCCAAGACTTTTGTATAGCTTTGCACTTTCAGTGAAACATTTTTACAGGTAGCTGATAAAAATGAGAGAAGCTGCTCAGGCTAGTGGTCTTAATTTGGCATCTTACCTGGGGTATGTAAAGGTGCAGATGAATCTGGGCCCATCTGGACTGTTCTAAGAAGTGAAACAAAATACTACACAACATTATGCTCCTACTTAACTGCAGTATCAGATCTACAGGTGTTTATGAGACACCACGTGGCTCTACCCCAGCAGAGCTAGTAAAGTGGCTTACAGTAAAGACAGTTTCTGACACTCCTCACATTTACAATTTCTGCTATGAAGGCCAATATAAAAAGAGTGGGCTAAAATTTTCCATGCTGTCTAGAACTGATTATGGAAAGTTTCTGTGAAAATGGTTCCAAAACTTTCCAAAATATGAGGGTTGAAAAAACGGAGAAAAGCTTGCTATTTGAAAAAGAAAACTTCAAACAGTTAATACAGATATGTACTGCATTTGTGTTTTGAGCCAGGCACACTTGTCCAGCAGATTGCTTTAGTGTCAGGTCAGGCTCTGAATAAAGGTTCTCTCCTTTGAGAGACTGCAATTTGGTAGCTTGTGGCTTTCCTGTACATGTGTGGTCACTTGTATCTATTTGATCATCTGCAGTCGTGTGAAGTGAGTTTTCCAACTTTGGATGTTTACAAGCGCTTGAGAGAGCAGGGGCCTCGGGAATTTGCTCCTGCTGCGTGTATTGGAGTAAAAGGAAAGAGAAAGCAAGGCGTGGAGACGCCTGTGCTGGCCGAAGAACGCGCTGTGCTGTGCGGTCCCAGCGGCAGTCCCCGCCCCAGCCGCGGGGCTGTCCGGAGGGCACACTCGAGCTGCGCCGCTCCGCCGCGGTGCCCGGCCGAGGGTGACACCCGCTGGTGGCCGCGGGCAGCGCTCGGCTCCCGCTGGGAAACGGAGACTTTGAGGTGGCTGTGAACCCAGGAACAGGAGGGCGAAGGGGTTAGAGCGTCTGCGGAATGATGCGCACCTGCTTCACCTGCACGAGCGATTGGTTTAAGCTGCAATTAAGTGAGGGGCAGGAACGATGTCACAGCTCCAGTTCCTCTTCCAGACAGGCATCGACTCCCGTTGACTGAGGGGTTTCATTCCTAAAGCCTTGCAGACCTCACTCAGCACAGGCTTCCTTCTGTCAATGCAGTCTTCTCTGTGACACCCCCATCTGAGCTCTCCTGCCTCTGAGATGCACCCGGCTAACACAGGAGTTCCCTGCAGATTACTTTTTGGTGTATAGATTGCCAAGTGCTACAATTGATCTCCTCCAGCAGGTAGGGATAAGCAGCATCAGCCAAGAATAACATTGGAACTGTGTCCATGGCTCCTTCAGCAGTTCCTTATTTGGAAAGATTTTATATATATATATATACACACATATGACCAAACTTCGCAAACTAAGATTTGGGAAGGGCTCTCCCCACGTGGGTGTGCCCTTCCAGCCTGCACAGTGGATTTTTTAGGTTAGGCAGAACTGGCCCCAGCGTTTCAGTCCTAAGGTCCATCTGCCACGGCCGAGCGAGCTTGGACAGTGACAGTGACAGTGAAGTCCTTGGGACTGTCACAGCACCCGGTACTAACCGGGGCTGACCCTGCTGAGCATCCAAGATGTGACGGGATGGGATGGCAGGGAGGCATTGAACTGCCAGGGGACGGTCCCCACTGAGAATCAAACTCATGACCTTATTTGGAAAGATTGAATGTTTAGGAAATGGTCCACAGCCTTGGCCTGTTTATTCAGTAAGGATGTGTTCATGGAATCAGCTCTTCCCATGCAGGAGGATGTGAGGAACTTGGTATTCTGTGGATGGTCTCTCACGTGTTGATGAGGAGGACACTCCCACGCTTCAGGCCATCTTTTATGAATGTAATATATGAAGCACACAAATAAGTGGTTTATAGGATAAGGCCTAAGCCTTCTTAGACTGTATCCTACTTTCTCAGTGCTTGTAAACATCCTTCCCTCTGCATTTTAGTCTATTTTCATGATTGTTCTCTTATGGTTTGGTTTTGACATTTTCTGCGCTGGTGTAGAAAATCTATATACTTTCAAATTCTATAGATATCTATCTTTACTTTTGTGAAGATATAATATTCTTTATAGTCTCCTGAAGAGCAGAAACCTAGTAGAGTCCTATATATCTGCAAAAGTACACTGTAAGTCAGTCAGTTACCATTTTTGCTTTTCTCAGGGAAATAAACTCATTAGTTCAGGTAAATGCACATACTGCTCTGAAGGCAGCTGTGCAGCTAATGTCTCTCCAAGTACAAAGGATAGGAGAGAAGCTTCCTACTGAGAACTGTTCTGTATCAATTCAGTTAGAGATGCAAAAAATAATCTTTCTATGGATTTGATCTAGAGTAATATATACCATACAACTGCAGTTAATGACTGACTGTGCTGAACTGTACACTGAAATAAGAAATAAAGATGATATATATGGGTATACGTGGACCTAACTTTTCTGAAGAGACTAAATAATCCGTATACTTCTTTTGAGTGATGACCATGAAACAAGCTACAGGACAAGCTTAATTGACTAATGCTAAAGAGTGTCTGAAATATTAGTTATGTTTCCAGATTTGAGTCTGAAGTTTCTCTGTACTCCAGGATCACTTTGGCTTCAGGGTTGGGATCACATGAATAGTCCGGCCGAGATGCCATCCTTAAATTCAAGAAACAGAAGTTGATTGTGTGGGTATATGCAATTGCAGATATTGGGTTGGTACTAAGGTTATATTTTACTGCTATGTTTTGAATGATGAATTTTCAGACTTAGACTAAACCTTGTAAGAACCATTCCTGCTTAATGAGATATTATCCACTTATTATTATTTTATTCATCCCTGAATATGGAATATCATTTCACTAAGATACATTGGGCCATACTTCAGTTAACAGTTAAGTTAAATTAAATCATATTGCTTGATCAGCCTGGGTCAGATTTGAGCACGCCACCTAGTCTCTCTTTGCAACAACTTTCTAGGTACCCAAAAGGAGCAAGTGATCTCACTTGTCTTAAACAGAGAGATTGGGTACTCTAGAGGGGCTGGTTTATTTCCATTGCCTATAAACAGAGTTTTCACTGACTCATAAATGCAGTTGCTTAAAACAGATTCATCCTTCCCCTCAGATGATTATTCAGCATGTGCCTATTTTGCTCATCATCGATGTGTACTTAGCAAATCACATCACAGGCATATGGGATTGGTATCAAAAGATGTAGAAATAACTGGAAATCGTGCAGCTCACTAGGGAGTTGAAGTACTTTACCTCTGCAGATGCTGATAAGCCCTGTAAGCAATTAAAAACATTTAGCAGAGGAAAACTGTATTTGTTTAAAATATCACTGCAAGCCAGTAGAAGGCTTAATAGATGTGACTAGCATACTTCCAAAGCATGGATTTTTGAAGTATGGTTTACAGATGACTAGTGATACACTAGAAGAACAAGCAGCCTATAAAATGAAAAGTGCTGGAGAAAAAAATTTATTATTTCTAAAACACATATCACTTGGGATATCTGCTCTGAAATATGTATGATATATTAACAATTATTAATGTGGTATTGCACCTCTTGGCATGTTGCCGTCATGCAAAGTATCATGACAGGGGATGGCAAAGAGCTGCAAATAGATAAGATACTGGGACACTCCATTAGAAAATAATTTCCAGAAGAGGAGTTCTTGTGTGAAATAGTGCCAAAATCTACAGATAGCTATACTAAATCATGTTAACCTCTAAACCATTTTTTCATATAACATGAGAGCATCATTAGTGGAACCATTGAGCTATCATAAATCAAACCAAACATTTGATGAGAGCCTGTTACCATTTGGGTCAAAAATAATTCACCAACTGTTCATGCTAAAATACCATCATTAGTCACTCTGTGCCATGTTTTATAGCCTTAGAACAGACAAAGCCCACAACATATTTACTCCACAGGGACTATTGACAGGAATAACAGTTAGTGCTGGTGAGTACCTGCTCTACCATTGTGTGTACGGTACCTCTTGCTGATACATTCAGATGAATATTTTTCATATAAGGACAGAATAATGGTTTGAGTTGGAAGGCACCTTAAAGATAATCTAGTCCCTATGCCGCCGCCATGAGCAGGGACACCTTCCACTGGACCACGTTGCTAAAAGCCCCGTCCAATCTGTCCTTGAACACTGCCAGGGATGGAACATCCGCAGCTTCTCTGGGAAACCAGTTCCAGCATCTTACCAGACTCATAGTAAAGAGTTACATATTTACTGTTTTCCTTCACTCCATTGCAACTATGCAACTTCTGTTGCAGCACACAGGCCAGGCATACAATGTCTTTTGGTTTCCTTGTCACCTTGATTAGAACAGCCTGATAACAAAGACTAGTTAACAGTGCTTGTGAATTCCTTCCCTTGCCTTAATGGGCCATTGCCCATCAGATAGGGTGCCTTCTGTCCCTGTCAGAGGCTGCAAAGTAAAACTTTCAAGGCCAAGCTACCTAAGTGATGTTTTACTCCACAGCTGGGTTAGGCCAACAGTGCCAATATGTTTCCACAGACCAAAAGAGCTGTTAATTTAACCAAAACAGAAGGGTCCTATAACCACGGCCTTTCTGTCCTGACTTGGGGCTAGCAAAAAATAAGGATCCAGCACAAAGGCGGAACTGGAAAGATGGAAAGGGGAGCGGAACCTCATCATTGTGGCAAAAGTGAGATTTTAATTTGGCTCAGCACTCTCATGTATGCATTAAAGCCATTGATGATCACCTGTATGGGCTATGGAAAATCAATCCCTTTGAGTCATGTGTTTGCAACTGGAAGTTATAGGTGGCAACTCAAGGCTGCAGATGGGTTGTTAGCTGTTGGCTATAGGACCTTTGTTGTTGTTTTGCCTGTATACAACTCCATGTATCAGGGCCCAGGGCTATGGCTCACACAGCCACGTTCCAGTATGCACTTGCAGTGCTTGTGAATTGTGCAACATTTTGAAATTGTTCCTATGTTTTAACTATAGTGTTCACATGAAGGGTCTGACAGAAGCAGTGTCATCTTCCAGATAAGCATAAACTGAATCCAGATAATCTTCTCTTAAATACATGCACGCATTCTAGTTTGAGTTATTCTCATTATGTAGTCAGGTCTCCAGTCATTTCAGAAATCCATGAATGTTCATCCTAACTGTCTGAATGCAGTTCACATATTTTAACTTGATAAGTTTGATAAATATAATTTGCTAAAATTATTTTGGAAATATCACTAATTGTGAAGTAAGAGAAAACAGTGAGTTTGATTCTCACCTTTCACTTGGTTTGGTTCTAGCACAACAAGGTTAAGTCTATTGAAATTAGTCTGAGCTTCCTGTGCAATTAAAAAAATTAGTCCCAAAACTGCTTGAAAATTCTGATCAGGTTTTATAGTGAAAATAATTTTTGGCCATATATCCATACTATTTTCTGTTGGGAACAATTTTTTTATGACAGTTCTAAATTAGACAAATCACAAATATCTATCAAGTGTGAGGAATTACAAAGAAGATATTTGCATCTATCCTCTAGCATTTTATGGATGCGCATGAACCAAACAGTGACTATTTTTCCCATGTGTAGGCAAGTATATGGTCTCTATTCAGTGCTTTCATTTCAGATAAGCTTCTTCATTTGTTGCAGCAAATACACCTTTATGTTATCATGTCATCCTGTAAATCCTCTTCAAGTGGAAAAAAAAAGGCACCGCATCAGTTACAGAATTGCCTTTTTGAAGAGACTATTTAAAAACAGAGCTCAATACCTTTCCTTGAGTGAGAATTCAAGAACTCTGTTTTCAGTGCTCTTGTACTCCTGGCACGGTGCTCATCACTAATGGATGACACTTAGCTATACTGTATTAGTCATATAGGCACATGCAGTACTCAAACCCATTACTCGTGGAGATAAGATACACATTGCTTGTAGTTTAGAATCCAGCAGCTATCTGTGTAACCACATATTAAAAGTGGGATCTCTTATACCTCTCTATTTATCCATCACTGAGTAGCAAATTGTAATTTGGTTTCATAAAGATGACAGCTGAAAACCCATTACCCCAGTTGCCTGTAAACCCTTCTATTTATCTGCCCTTTGTCACACCCCTATCTCCGTGTCCTTGTCAGACTCAGACAAGGGTATTTTCTCTGCAATGAAGAAATCTCCTATCTCTTTTCCCTCTGTAGATGGTAGCTTAATCTCCTATAGAAGGTAGTGAAGTGCTCCTTTGACAGCTTTCTTTTTGAGTTTTTGATTCAGGTTCTGCCCTGATCATGGTACAGCAAGCCTCTACAGTCTGATCCATTTTTTTTTAAGTTCTACATGTCTCTAACAATATGCTATCAGATGTAAAAAGTAAGGCCCTGCACATCTCAGCTTCTCCTGAATCTGTCCACTTTTTATTTTCAGAAAAGCTTTTATTCTAACTGAGATTTTTAATTCCTAGACTCACAAAATACTTGTTGCAGAATAATTGGATTCCACATTAGTCCTGAAGACTCTAAATCCAAGTAGAAATTTATTTCTATCTGAAGCACTGGAAACATTGTTTAAGTCCTTTTTAAACCAGCCAGTTTTCAAAAAAGGTAAAATTTTAAATAATAAAAAAATGGTGAAAAATCTGCTGTTATTTATGTCAACTATAAATTATAGTAAGGCTGAAGAATCTTATGGGTTTTTATAGTTAAAACTGAAAGCAAAATTTGGCCATCAGGGTTATTAGCACAAAATAGTGAGTCCTGCTAAAGAACTGAATAGCCTGATAGTACCTTGTTCCCCTGATGCTATCCATTTTCCTTTTTAGCTCTAAGTACAGTGCTTTCTGTTACCTTTCCTAAATTAGACTATCTTTACAGGTTTAGATTCTCCTCTGATGTTCTCCACAAAATGGGAGTCTTTTTTAACAGCCCTAAATAAGGTGAGGTGCTAATGCCAAATTACTTGCTGGCTAAGAATGAAAATATACTGATTACACCATCAGGATATAAAAAGGATGTTAAGAAGCTTGTGAGTTCAATTGTGGTATTTCCAGGAAGCTTAGTTCTCTATAAATGTGCCTCTTTTTTTTTTTTTCCTAATTTATCATTGAAAGCTGCACTCTGAAAAGGCAGCTGGAAAATCGCCATTACTAAAATGAAGAGTCAATTTAGAACCCAGCTGATTACATCAAATGAAAAACCTAATCCCCTATCCTCTGAATATAGTGTCAGTTTGCCAATATATGTTCCAGATAGGATTATAGAACTTTCATGTTACAAACTCTTCATCAGAAAAGCATTTTAATTTCATTTATTTTAAATATTCTGTACTGGTTTTCCACAAATAAGCTTATTAATGACATCTCCTTAATGACTTGTATGACAAGTTAAGTTACATTCCGAATACAACCAAAGAGAATTTGTAGACACAAATCCAAACACTTATAGCAGGTGCATCTTGAAATTGGAAGAAGTATATCCTGATATTTTCTTATTCTACGTATACTCCTTCTATCTTAATCCTTTTTATCTCAGCAGCATCAAGAGCACAACAGGATAGGTTTTCTACCCTCCAGGTAAGTGATATAAGAAGCTTTTCTCATTTGGGTTAATCCAAAACCACATGACAAAAACACCAATTGGCCATGCTTAGAAGGAGGCATGGTATTGCATCTCAGAAGTAGGAAATCCTGTTTCCTAAACTGGAGCTCGAACATGCCCCTGGGAGGTTGTATGCCCTGTAACCAGAGCATGCTTGCATGAAGGCACAGGAAGCCTTGGACCAAATTTAAGGTACCTGTAGGCTGCTCTCCCAGAGGAGAACATCCCTAGCCCTAGGCAGGGGGCTGCTAGCTGGGAGCTTGACAAGTCAAATGCTTACTTGTGCTTCTTAGCTAGATTTGAAAATGTGCACTCAATTCTGCTGCAGGAACAATGTTAGCTTGATCAATGTTTATTCAAGTCAACTTTGACAGCAACAGTGAGTAAGATGTGACAGCCATGCTTTCAGTCCAGGCTCAGCAGACCCATAGGGGACATACAGTGCTCACTTCACCACTGATCCTGTGCAGAAACCACAGAAAATGTTCTTCGCTACTGCTCGTATTCAAGATCACCAGTTTCAACCATTTTGCTGTCCTGTTCCTCACACTTTCTTGTGGCAACAGATTTCCTACCTTTTCCTGATCTGGGATAAAAGCGTCAGGTTGTGTGCCACAGGTCATGTCTTGCCCGTCAGTTCCTACCATGGGAAGACAGCAGTTGTGCTTTATTAAGGCCATGAACTAACTCTTATCCCAGATTTCTCTTCTATCTCTCTTCGCCTTGATGACCCAGAATTATTGTATTAAGAGGACAATAAATCCCTGTTCACCCTGTCCATGCCACTTGGGATTTATAAGTGAGCTAGAGGGGAGCAAAAGTAATTACCAAGGAGGTGAACATCCATGATTTAGTGAAAGGCCAATTTTATTCCATCCAGAAATCTTACTTAAGCTATGCACATTGGTTTTTTGACCCTGAACAAGAAAGGGCAAAAGTGCTAGCAAGGACAGAGAGAAGAACTGGAAAAGTGTTGTGTTCCTAAAGGACACAGACTTCATTGCAGTGACAGGGCTGCCGAGAAGCATTAGCTTCCATGGATTAAAGGCAACTGATGCTTGTCAAGTGTTGTAAGAAATACAATTGTTCACATATACAGTGGCTTATCTCTTCCTTCCAAAATCATTATGTGTAGTGGAGCACTGGAAAGCAACGGCTTCAGTTTCTGCCTCAGCCATCCCAAATATGAGTGGTCAAGCTGAGCATGTGGGAATATTGCTGTTTCAGATACCTCTAAACAACTGCTTGCTGCTAGAATCATTAGGAAGTTGCAGCTACCTTCTCTATGTCTCTGCCATGCTCCCCCCACCGCTGGGTGTTGCAAGGAGCAATATTTTGGCAAGCACTCAGATTGCCCAGAGACAATGTAGCCAACACATTTAGTGCCCTTTCATGAATTGCTCCCTGCCTGACACCTCCTGCTTTCTCACAGGTAGAAGCTGAGCTGCTCCACTGCTGATGGGGATTATGGTAGCTTTGAGTTTCATGCAGGAGGATGGCCCCTTGTTTCCTGACCTCCTGTGGTGGAGCACAGACAAGTTGATGCTCATGGAGGGGTGAGGTTAGGAATATGGGTTGATGCAAAAGTGAACAGAAGGACAAGGAGATAACTGGGGTAAGGCTTTGCAAAAGAGTTGAGGGCAGAACACAGAAGGGGAAAATATCTACCAAGGTGTATATGAACTCATTAAATGGTTTATGTAAACCAATGCTCACAGAGCTGTACAGTGTTTGGCAGCTCTATTTGCTGTTGATCTCTGTTGATTCGTAAGCAAAGCATGACTTTCTGGAAAGAGACTCTTTTTGTTTCCCGTTGCCTGGCCCCTGACCTGGTCTGTCAGCAAAGGTGAAGTTCCTGTTGGTGTGCTATGGGCTGCGCACCACAAACTGGGCTATTGTGTGCCCTTATCTTCTGGAGCAGCAGGATGTGTGATGGACCTACTCCCCTCTGCAAAAGAATACTGAGGCCTTTAATTGCATTATTCATGGAAAAATATAACCTGGACCAATATAGATAGGCTGTGGTTCTGCTCTAGGGCCTGATCCTTTTTATAGGATGGTATGTCAAGGTAAGGCCATGTTAGGCCTTAGGATAACAGGTTAAGTAAAGCTTCAACCTGACACTGCTGCAATGACAGAGAGAGATAACTGCACAGTGCTGCTCTGGGGAAAGAAAAGTGGGATGCAATATTGCTGTAGGGAAAAGAGGGGAGCTGTGAGAAGTCTCAAACTGCTGCAGCAGGAAGGCTGTTTCAGTGCTCCCTTTGGGATACTCCTGTTGCTAGATGTGTGAGAGACAGTGAACCAATTTAACAACTGCTGTTGCCACCTCTGGCTCTGATGATCTATATGTTGTATAGTGTATCACAAAAAAATTTGATATTACCCAGCTGTTATACCAGTCAAAATGGAGATGTGACAACCACTTGTTGAGCTCAGTCCAAGCCCCTAAGAAGAGGAAGTGTAGCTGAGGGCAGAGCACTGCAGCAAAAGCAGCACCTAACTAAGTATGTTCTTCATGAGTTAATTTGTCACTGTGACCCCAGACTATATCCCCACACGGCTGGAATGAACAGGTAGCAGAACTGCCACAGGCTGGGTATCAACCAGGCTACTAGCAAGTGTTACAGACTTTGGAGTAGCCTGAGATAACGTATCTTGCCATAAAACATCCTCTCTGATCCTCAATTACTGAGCTGGCCAAAGGAAAGAAGGAGCACAAAATCTAATTTCAAATCCTTATTTTAATTTGCTCTATTATTAGTGAATATTCAGCTAAGTTGTGGCCTTAGCACTTCAAAATAATTGCTCAGTGTACTTGACATGATCTAAATTTTCTAAGCTATCCTTTATAGTGTGAACACACTAGAACAGCATTAAAGTGTTGGATTTTTTTGGTTGGTTGAGGTTTTTTTCCCAGAAAAATGATCAGCTACCAAAACAGATATCTGTGTGAGGTGGTTCTGAAAAGTACTTTGGTATAGTTATTCCAGAATGATTAGGTGGCCAAATACGTCACATAGTTAAGCACCAAGTGAGTTTCTTCAACTGAAATTATCCTGCTCTTCCCTGTAGTCTTCTTTGAAAAATATAGTGCTGGTGACCTCTAGTGGAATAAAAAGACATTTTTCTTCCCCCAGTGGATTTTCTTCCCCCAGTGGATGGTTGGGCATTTAGACAGGTTCCTCTGAGAAATGGTCACAGCACAAAGCCTGGCAGAGTTCAACAAGTGTTTGGAAAATACTCTCAGGTACACGATGTGGCTCTTGGAGATCGTTTTGTGCAGGGCCAGGAGCTGTATTTGATGATCCTTGTGAATCCCTTCCAAGCACATTCTGTGGTTCTGTGAAAAAAATTCCCTTTAAAAGCAGGGAATCTCTCCCTCTCCAAACTCTATTAATCTGAAACTTATGAAACAGAAGCATATTTTGCCTGTCCATGCTCAAAAAGCCCAAAGCAAGAATACAAAACCTGCTTCTGTGAGCTCACAGTTCTGATGGATTTATGTAATGGAAGGATTATGATACAATCATTAACATAAAGAAGTTATGTGACATTGTTATAACACATTCAACTGTGGAGTCCAAGCAAAGCTGAAGAGCCTGTAATGGGTAATTCCCTCCCTGCCTTTTATGAATCCCAGCTTGGGTCACCTGTTGTTCCTCCTGTCACCAGATGGTGAAGAATATGAAGGTAGTTGGTCAATCAAAGGTAGACCCTCAATGGGGTAAGCTTGAAACTTAGCAAGAGTAATCTTTTTGCCAATAATGCTTTTCTGAAAAAAACCCCAGCTGCCTAGGTTTGCTTAAATCAGGAATTAGGACATGTACAGGCATGCTAGAGCTTAAAAGCTGAAGTCTCTGAAGGTGCTGACCTCACTGAGCATGTCGTGTCCTTCTTTCTCAGCTCCTGGTACCCAAGAGGCTGCATATTGCCTCACTCTCCTTAGGAGGAGAGAGCTGCCCCCATCCAGCCACCCCAGGGTGTTTTGAACTGAACATGGGGAAAAAAATTGCCTCATTGCAGAGATAGATGAAAGTTGAGCTCCAATTCCTGCCTGTGAAACCAGTTGGGCACTTGATGCTAGGGAAGTCACACCAGGCTTTTCCGTGGCAGTTTGTTCATTTGTAGATGCCTTGTTTCTTAAGTGCATGGAAAATAATTGCAGTAGGAACACTACAATTATTAGTTATTAATTCTTAATAAATATTAAGACTTACTAACAAATGACTGTCAAGTTGGAGGAAAATCTGTTATCACTTCCATAGTGGTCTGTTCTGGGTCTCCTTCTTTTTTTGCTTTCTCCTCCACCACTCATGTCATTAGCAGATGTGTGTATTAACTTTGTGCGGAATATCACAAACAACACCCCACTGGGAGGGGAGCTGCAGGCACACAGGAGGGCAGAAGACTAACTGTTGTTAAAGTAAAATCGAAGTGAGCAATTCAGATCTATGGAAAGCCCTGTGAGACTCAGCTATCAGCCAGAAGCAGCAAGGAGCTCAGCCATTGCTGGCTGACAGGGAGGAGGTTACTCCCTGAGTTCACATAGTAGGAATACACAGTTCTCTGCAGGTGCACGAAAATAGCCAGGATGAACATATATAAACATGGGACTTGTGAGAGATAGGTTCTAACCAATTGAAGTTTCTAGTGTGGTGGTGTGGTAACTCTTTTAGCCAATAAGCTGTAGTCCTAACCCTATATAAACTGTGTGCTATGTCTAATAAAAGGTCTTCACTTAAATCCTATGGGTTTTGTGTTGTGAAGTCCTTTCTCCGCCGCAAACTTTGTTTACTTTAACTAACAAAGTAGTAGAGTTGAAAAGGGAAAGAATTAATTTAGTAAGACTACAAAATTATACATTTAAGTAAGAGTAATTTATTACACAATTATGAACTGGGACATGGCAGGCTGACTGATAGTTCTGCAGAAAAGGAATTGAGGTTGTAGCCCAACCCATGCTATTCATGTGCAATATGTTGGTACTGTTTGAAGAAATGTGAGGATAGCATCTGTGATGCATAAGCAGAAAAACTAACACATAAGAGTCATGGAGAAATTTTTCTGTCTTACTTAGCATCCCTGAGGCCTCCACTAGTGTTTCACATTCCATTCTGGCCAGCATTCCCCCAGAGAGAGGTGTGAGCTGGTGAGGGTCCCGTAGTCAAGCAGCAGATATCCAATATCTCAAAGAGCAGAGGAATATACAGTTCTTCATGTCCCCTGGGGACAAAGAAAGGAAAGATGGACTAGTACTCCTACAGAGGATTTAAGATAAACACCAGTCTAACAATGAGCACAATTAGGCATTGGAAGAGACTTGCCTCAGAAGACAGTGAAATCTCTGGGTTTAGGCATTTTTACGAACAGGTTAGACAGGAGCAATTTAGCAATAAGGATACCCAGGGAAGACTGAGATAACTGACCTTTTATTAGGGCAGGAAGACGGACTAGATGGCCTACAGAGGACGCTGTCAGACTTCTCTTTGCATGATCTAAAATGCTAAAGCTGTGTTGTCATCTGTGTTTCAGACTCCCAAGTGCAAACTAAGTCAATGGTAACTGCCTTTATATGTTTTAAGACCTACTAAATACTAAATTACAAGAACAGTGTCTAGGTTTCTCAGACTGGGCATCCAAATATAAAGGATGTTTTGGATTTTAAAAAGACACACCTTAGTTCCCCAACCCAAATGCAGAGTGAATGCTATCCATTCATCTTATTGGCATGTTGTAAAGGTGGATTAATTCAGGCTTATGAAATTTTTCTATATTACAGTACTGTCTAGCATTTTATAGGGAGACCATTAACCATATTTTCATGACAGATTATGTCCATTTCCAAGGTTAGTACCACAGGTTGGAAAAAAGCAGACATCAAAATACCCATTAGCATTTTAAATTGTAAGGGCAGCAACAAAGGCTGTGGTTTTGCAGTTCAAGCTGAGATGTACCACAGACCTCCTAATTATTATTAGCTAATAATTATTTGCTCTCGGTACTGAACAAGGTGAGGAGATGTGAAAAAAACTGTGTGCAGTACAGATATTAAACAATGTATTGTGCATATGGACAAAAAACTGAGTAACAGAAGCACGAATACCCTCTGCCTGTGGGATTTACCAACTTCCTCATAACTGCCCTTTGTAATGGTGTTTCGAGGTGCTCTTGTGCATGACGTCAGTCCATGCAGCACTCAAACATGAAGAATATATATATATATACACACACACATATATATATACACACACACATATATATATACACACACACATATATATATACACACACACATATATATATACACACACACATATATATATACACACACACATATATATATACACACACACATATATATATACACACACACATATATATACATAGATATACACATATATACACACACATATATACATATACATATATATATATGTATGTATATGTATATATGTGACTCTGAGATTAGCTCAGCTGGTTAGAGCATGGTGCTAATAAGGTCAGGGTTGTGGGTTCAATCCCTGTATGGGTCATTTACTTGAGTTGTGCTTGATGGTCCTTGTGAGTCCCATCCAACTCAGAATATTCAGTGATATGAGCCATTGAGATATATATGTCTTGTCATCAAGAAGAAGCTGTTTGTTTCTTTGCTCAGTTAAGCTGGGAGGCATAACACAAGTTGTTACTGAGACAGTTGTGAGTTGCTCCCTAGCTTCCTCTTTCCCAGAGCAGCACAGCCCAGGCAGGAGCCACATCCATAAGGAATTGGGTGGCCCGTGGTTCACAGCTGGCTGCTCAGAAATCTCTCCCATCTGAATTCCTAGCAACCTACAGAGATCAAAACTCAATTGAATCTGCCAGTCACTTGGAAATGAAGCTGGAGGTATGGAATGATGTGGGAAGTGTCTGAAAGCAGACATGCCAAATCTGAGAGTAGCCTGTGCAGCTCCAGCAGACTTGCACAGTTCATGTAGTAGATGTAAGCCCATATGTTGGCTACAAGAACCTGGGCAGCTGCAGTTACTATGCAGAGCAGTGGCACCTCTGCTTTTTCTCCAAAAAGCTCTCTCTAAGTCCCACTTGTTCCAAGACACCCATTATATGTGAGGAAGCAGGATCTGATAAAGAAAAGGCCGAGACTTTGATAAGGAAAGTGGCTCTTCTGCCCTGAGCTCCCAACATCTCCGAATAGACACAGCTAAGGGCAATGCCACTGCAGCTGTTTCCCAGCCCTCACTGCTCTAGCTTGCCACTGGCATGGATGTGTCCCTAGGCACGGGGAGTTTCAGGTGAATGAAGCAGTTTCAGGCTGTGCTCAGACCCTCCCTATCACTGGCAAATTGCAAACCCGATTTACAGGGCGTCACTTTCCCGGGGGAGCCAGGAACAGACCAGCAGATTTCCTTGCGCTGATAAAAGTAGCTGCAACTAAGTAGCCACTCCAGTGCTGCTCTGGAGTTTCTCTTGTGATGTGAAACTAACCTTCAAGCGAGTCAGTAACTTCTGCTTATTGCCTACACATGCCCCAAAAGCTTTTTCATTCACTATGTCCATGGTAGGAAAGTCCTTTTCAAGACCTAAACTTTATGAGAGCTAACTATAAACCCATGCTTTATTCACTCTTGTTTGACAAGACCTGCTGAAATTAGAGGTTATATTGAAAAGCTAAAGCATTGTGTGCACCCTGTTTGCTGTGAACCCAGTCTCAGACATTCCTTCCTAGGAGGCATTCCAGCTCAGAGTCAGTGCAGTGGCTCTTCAGGGCACTGTGAGTCCCCAACATAGCACATGCTGTACTACTGACAGTACCTTGGGCTTTGCCAGTGTCTATTTCATCAGTGTGAATTTAAACAACTAATGCTCCAGTGATGAGTCTCAAACAGAGAGGTTTAAGCCAAACTAAGCAGCACAGAGACTGAATCTGAATGAGAATGAAAGGAGGGTGTCTGCTGAGTGAAGTCGCTCATAGGCTGGCAGCCCATGCCATGGAGAAGGCAAATGAGTGCACCAGGACTTCTGTAGTTTTCAGAGAGGTCCAAGTCCTAATACTAAGGTCTCTTTTGGCACAGAAGTAAGTCAGCTAAGCTGCCACACTGGGATGACAAGGATCTTGGTGACTGGTGGCAGTTGCCTTCTTGCAATGCTGTGTCTGCCCCTGCCAGTGGTGTCAGGGAGGCAGCAGCAAGCCCTCCGCGCTGCAGTTCTCAGCTTCTCAGGGAAGTCCTTTGTAAAAATCATGCTGGTAAACTAAACAGAAAATTATAGGAGACAGTTTGCTTCTACCCAGGATGTCACAAAATCAGCTTTGCCAGAGGTGATACATACCTTGGACTTTTAAAAAAGCAAATAAAAGCTCAGATGCCAGAAGACCAAATGCCAGGCCCTGAATTGCAGCAGGCTGCAATCCCCACCATGTGCTTTTGGAGGATGTATGTCGGGGATCCTCTGTGAGGCTACAGCCCGACTGAGGGTTTCTTACCTGATGAGGTCCGTGGGGGTCCCATGGGCACACACCCAACTGATCTGTGTTGGATAACAAGGCAGCTACTGCCCGCATCAGCACAGTCTCTCTCCAGGACTTACACCAAATGGTTTGAGGGGCCAGAGAGCTGGTGCCCAAAAGGGCATTCACTCTGTCTTCATAGCAATCATGAGAAAAGGTCATATAAGTGGGAAGCAAGTAAGCTGTTTTTTCCCTGGCCTCTCTTTGCCAGCAAAGTGCCTACCTGTCCCTGCAGGCTGTCACAGTGGAGAAAGAAAACTGTCACCTCCCTGTTGAAGCACTGCCAGCATAGTATTTTCCCTACCTGTAGTTCAAAAGATTGGATTTTGGTGTGTGGAAAGGCAGGAGGGGATTCTGGGGCAGAAACCCTCCATTTCTTCCAAACAGCCTCTCCTGTGTTGTCCTGGGTTCTAATAGATCTGTCACTCCACCTACTCAACTTTCAGTATCCTCAGCTCTGAAGAGGAATGGTGGTCTCAGAGTAAATTTCCCCTGGACTCCTCCAGGTGTACACAATCCATTGAAGCCCAGCTTTGCTACCTGTTAATGGACCCAGGTGACACTTGTCCTTTTATAGCATTTCAGGATTGTTCACTGCTTATTTCTTCTTGCCCACTAAGTGAACACAAAATGACTTGTGCTTTGGAGACTAGTTTCATTTCCTGCTTGCCTGCAACAATTTGAAAATTCTGATGGACTTTGGAAAGCTTCACCTAGAATTTTGGTTTTAATGAATTCATGTAAAACTGCTTTCAGGTTGCCAGCTGTGGTCAAAAACCAGCAAGAAGTCGCAGCACAGTGTTAATGACATTTAGTTGTTTATTTTTGCAACAAGATTTCCAGGAGAAAACAAAACACTTTCTCAGTGGAAATAATTAAAACCATTAAAATGACTGCATTTCCTCTGCAACTGACATATTCCATGTGGGAGAAAATGTTTCCCAGCAACAACAAAAAAAGCCAATTTCAGTAGCTCAGATTTTTCTTAGCAATGTACATCCCTTCCCTTAACTGGAACAGGCAAAGGGAATTTCAGCTTATACAACACAATTTTTAACAACTCATCACAAGAGTGAAGAGCAAAACCCCATTTCTACTGCACAGTGATCTTGAGGGCTTCCATTTTTTGGTATCTTATTTGGAAATTCCTAAAAACTGCTTGATTTGAAGCAATGGGTGACATTATTAACTGGCCACTCTAGACCCAGTGCTTGTGTAGTGCCACCCAATTTTATTTCATATGGACAAATTTCTTTCAAATGTCGGGCCTGGATGCTGTTTCTATGATTTGGTTTTGGGGGTTTTTTTAAAGGTACATTTAAAATATCTGAAGCAAATAGGAAAGAACAGTGTGTAATGGCAAACAACAGACATGTTATTCAGTGACTGTTATAAGTGGCCCTTCAGGTTACCCAGAAGCCAAAAGGCATTTCCTCTTATTTGTTGGAAAGGTTATACTGCCATGAAAGTGGAAACCTGAAGTAAAAAATACTTTTTATTTTACTTCTCAGCTCAATTCTACTTGTATTGTATTTTTCAAGCTCCAGTTCTTACCTTCAGTTTGATTTCAAGTTTCTGCCAAAACATAACTCTTAAAGTTGCTGACCCAGGCCACATCGTACTTCTAAAGAACACTTTTAAAGAAGAGGCTAACAGAAGACCAAAAGAATCAATATTTGTGCAGTGAGTTGGCAGGGACCCTGGAGAGAGTTGTGAAGTGTGGTGAGCTCTGGGCTGTATGATCTGAGTTTTTTAAAGCCAGATAAAAATATATTGGTATAACTCAGTGCCTCTCAATGAGTAGGAACATAACAGGAGAGAATGACTTAGTAAGAAACCACAGGACTCAGAATGAAAAAAACTTGTGTTTTCAGTTCTGTCATGAATTTTCTATATGACATCAGACTATATAATTTCTTTACTTACTATTATCCATTTATTGATGTATTTAGAGTTTAATCAGCTGCAAAATGACACAATAGCATAGCTTAAATATTGTATTTATGAAATTTATCTTACACTTAAAGAAGGCATTTTTGCAAAGCTGACTTCTGAGTTGAAATAAATTTGCTGCACAACAGTAAGAACAATTATCTTTATATTCATAGTTCCTCAAGGATGGATCATTTTACTTTCTTGAGATAGCTCTCTGTTTTTGTCAACCAGTTTTGATTGTTCTGTGATTGGAATTTTGGCACATTTCCCCCTTCATGTGGGGGTATCAGTGTGTCAACACTAATGATAAAGGCTACTCATGCCTTTTTAGATTGGTACTCTTTTTTTTTTTTTTGATAAAGGGTATGTTTTTCTTTCAGTTTTTCTCCATTTCTTTCTTTTCTGCCCTCTCCATGTCACTTTCCTTCTTTTATCCTCCCAGCCTTCCTCCTGTTGTTCCATGCCAGCTATGCCATGAAGGTCTTCTGCAAATGGTAAACTGTAAGTTCTGAGAGCAAAACTCAACCATTAAAGATGAAGGTAATGCAACTTGAGCAGGTATGTCAAGAAAATCCTCTCCATAGTTTTGCTGAAAAGCTTTGTTTCTACATTTTAGAATGAATTAATTGGGAGACTTCCACTATCTTCTTTTTGAGACTCATAATATCTACAGAGAAATAAGATTAACTTCTTTACTTGAACTATGATAAAAAAGGCCTAGGAAAACTGATTCAGAAAAACCTTAAATTCTTAATTTATTTCTATTTGCTTAAGTCAAACTTCCCTGGCTCTCCACTGTCCCAAATTTGAGTTATTAGATCACTGTAAACACAGACAAATACAAATCATGACCAGATATCTTAGAAAAAATCCCCACATCACTCTCACAGATTTTCCAGATTATTCAGCAATTTCGTGTGAATATCTTCTCTCTTTATAATCTAAACATGTTTCTAATAATGAAGTGTTTGGTCAGTTTTGAAAGACAGGAATTGAGAAAATACCAGAAGAGATGATTTCTTGCCAATCACATGTGGATAAAACTAACAGGGGAATCTCATGACAGTGTTTCACTCATATCCCTTGCATGTCTACTGAACCTCTCCTGCTTTGGACTTTTACATCTTTTCCACTCTTATTTCTCCTGGAGCATGTGGCCTTCTGCCCAGCCTCCCATGGCACTGCTGAGGAGCCAGAGCTTCTACTCTTCAGAGCGTTGTTAAGCTGTTGCCAATCAAAGCATTTGGGATTTGTTGCCTTCTGGAACATTTCTCCCTGCTCTTTGGTTCCAGCAGGACTCCATTCCTCAATAGCCATGAGAGGGACAGAGCAGGTGCAGCTCTGTCCTAGCCTGCAAATGCTCTGGCAGCCCCCCTGCCCCTGATCTGGAGAACACCTCGTTCTTGGCACACAGCCCAAGCCAAGTGATTGTTTGAGCAGTGTGCACAGGCAGGGCAGTAACAGGCAAAGAACAGAGAACTGGAAAATATTGCAGCACGCTTCCTTTTCTTCCTCCTTATCCTAGTCATGTCTGTTGTACTGGAGTTCTCTTTGCTTGCTTGACTGTTTATTTCTGGTGGGAAGTGGAGGGGATACAGGACCCTGTGGCCACCAGCAAGCGTTTTATAGTTGCTGCATTTCACAAGATCCTTCTACAACTGGCTTCACTGCAGAACCAGCACAGGCTGTTTGCATTCTCTGCCTCTGTTTCTTTCCCCCTGTTTATTTTCATTGGTTGGAACTGGCTTTTTTTCCCCAGTTCCTTCCTTTTCTGGGTTCCCTTTTAGTGCCAGTTAACACCAATAACATCAGTGTCTCAGATTTTTGCCAGTTTTGATACCAGATTCTCCCACTGGCTGAGCTGTAGCTTTTCACTATCAGCTGGCTACTGATGACACCACACAGCTCATTGCTCGTAACAATGCCATGCAAGCAGTAGATCTCAGGATAAAATATTTCACATTTCCATTCACTGGGAACATTTTCCCCCTAAGACCATATTACACTGATACAGTGTTTTGGCTTAGGGTTTTACTGAGGGAGCAGGTTGAAGCCCAGGAACCTCCCTGGTACCTCTGCAGCACCCACAGCTCAGCATAGCAAGGGTGCCCTGCCCTCTGGGCAACCCAAACAGAAGTTCCCAGAATAACGATGTCTTCTTTCATTTTCTGTCTGACCATTATGGTTTCTAGTGTGTCTGCTGGCTGCTTTAGCCTCTGCGCAACCTAGGTACATACCTCCTGAGGTTACTACAGGGGGCAAAGTTAAATCATTGGTGTGTTGCAGCTGGCATAGATACCTTGAAATAAAGGCAGAAATTGAAAGGAAAAATAGATCATTTGGTTGGATTTCTGAGTAAACAAAGAGGTAAACAAATAAAAATCAGTCTAGGCTCTGGCTTCTGAGTGGAGTGCAGGTAGCACTGTACTCCAGGGGCAAACATAGTCAAAAGAAATTCCACTGTTTGTCCAAAATACTTTTCTTTCTATTAAAAAAAAAAGAATTTAACTCAGTATTGTATTCAATTGACAGTCATTTCACAAATCTTTTCATCATAAGCTTTGTGAACTCAATGTAAGGAAGCCTTTTCTTTTTATTACTTACTCCTGGGGGTAGCATGCTTCTTGTTTTCAAAGAACATTGCAGTTCCTGACAAGCTTTTTAATTCTCCTAAAGTATATATATGCCAACAGATATATAGTCAGCATATTTAGCTGGAGGACAAGATTTAGTTTGGGGGGTGGGGGTGTTAACAGAAAGGGTTGCAGTTGCATTACCTCTTTTCCATTAAAATCAGTAATACCCTATGGCTGATGAGTGATTCTGTAGGAAGAGTGAACCTCAAAGTATCCTCCAGGGCCACACATCAGGAAGCACAACTTTTCTCCCTGTCAAGTTGCCAGAGGCATCTCTGCATTTTTCTGACATCTCCAGAACCATTACATGTAAAGGCATCTGGGAGGTGGGAACAAGCATGTACCTATGGAGTTAGCTGAGTTTCCGCAGAGCTTGAACTGAGCAGAGCTGTGGGTTATATGAGGTGTGAGTTGCTAGAGGAGGCTGGTTACACATTACATTATAATAGAGGACTCTTATCGCAGCTGAGTTTGATCTATGAAAATATTTCCTTTCCTTCCTCAGCCTAAACAGCCTCTCATTTTTTCTCCAAAACATACAAATAATTTCTTTAAAAGTTAACATTACTTTTTGCACATATTCCATGATGAAACAACACCTCTCTGGACGTGGCAAGAAACTGAGAACAGATCTAGGCTGACTCATTTAACTGTATGTCAAAAGCACTTCCAAAAAGCAAACTCCCCACTGGAAGCAGTGCCCCTGTGGCAACCCTGGCACTCCAGTTTCTGAAGTTGTTAGTGAGACAGCTGTCAGATGGAGCAGTTACAGTGTCTTTTGTGAAATTTTTCTTGTTAAGCAAACATCAGTAAAGGGTATATTATGCCTGCTGTACTTACATAAAAAAGGTTTTAGGAATTGTCCTTTCTGGAAATACTGCAAAAGCTACCAAGTTTCCACCTCTACCCTTCCCTCCCATGGCTAATTTGCAGGCATTTGTGTATTTACAACAAAAATAACCAAGACAAAACACCAAGTAATGAAGACAGCACAAATAAGGAGCCTGCAGCACTGCCAAATTATACAACAGTGATTCCCACTGGGGATAGCTTGGACAACTTGCCTTGTGAGACCAGTGGGTCTGCTGAGAGCCCTTGGAGGCTCTCACACCAAGACTGGGAAAAGCAGGGCAGGCACCCCCTTTATGCAGCTCACCTGCACTCTCTGTAAGCTTTCCCTGCTGCTGCTGTCCTTCCTCTGGGCACTGCTTCTACAGAAGCTAGTGGAGATGGAGTGACTTCCAGTAGCTCTAAAAAACAAACCTTTGACTCAATATAGCTGAGACGGACAGTTTTCCCACAAATAATTGTCATGGAAAAGAGCCTTTTATTTGCTTTAAAATATGTGCATTTTTGCCATGAAAAGTCCTGATTTATTCTATCACAGATTGCAAAGATCTGCCATGTTTTTTTCCTCTCTACTGTTTCTCACAGTAACTTTCTCAGAAGTTACAAGAACTCAGCAATGCCGTATGTGTGTGCTTGTTGCCCTAACTTTAACTGACACAGCAAACACTTCAAATCCTCCCCTTTAGTGTGCCTTCTCTGCTAAAAACCTGTGTGTATGAACAGCAAAGAGAAGAGGAAAAGAGAGAGAGGGAGAATGAGAGAGACTTTGTAAGCAAATAGGTAAGGAATGTGCATCGAGCTGTGCCTGGATGTCTGATGTCTCCAACTATTTGTTAAAAGGCAAAACTAATACTTCCTAGAGAGGGCCCTCCCCTCTCCTGCAATAGGCTCCCCAGAATAGCAACAGCCTGTGTCACTGCAAAGGGCAAAGCCGTCTGAAATAGCAACGAAGTTGTTCACAAACCACTTTGTGGTTTGCATTTGGTTTCAGCCAACTTCAGCAACTTGTTGCCATGAGGAAAACAACCTGCGCTTTCTTGGCCGGCTGGGGAAGGATCACTGCCTTGTGAAGTGCTCCTGCCCAAGGTGTAAAGGGGGTGGCAATGGTACCTGGGCAGAGCACGGAGGACCTCAGCCAGCAAAGCCAGACAATGAGAGCAGGGGAGGATGAGGAGAGCAGCCGGGGCAGCAGCAGCCGCCAGCTTGGCCAGCTCCCAGGTGCAACAGGTAAGGAGGCAGAAGCTGAATGCCAGCTGTTGGCCAGCAGCAGCTGCCCACCTAGCTAATGCTCAGGGCTGGGGCAGAAAGGCCCCACAAAGCCAAGGCACTCTCGGGACATGCAGTCTCAATTTCTAAAAGTGCAAGAGGGAAACATATGAATAAGAAACGGGACTGCCAGCTTGAATTTTGAATGATGGTTTCTGTGATACTTTCCCTAAAAGGCCTCAGTCCTACTGCTCATGCATGTGCTGTCTATTGTGTAAAGCCTATTCCTTTATGAAGATCAGTCTCCTGAAAAATAGGAGAACCACTGCAGTCTAAGGTAACAATGGTGCTCCAGCCGTTGTTATTGCTCCCTTTGCCTTGGGAGCAATTCAGCCCTCTTCACCAAAGTGTGGAGGGAGAGCAGGTGAGCACTGCACCTGTTCATGCAGGGGGACAGTAGAGGGTGGGGGGATAATGCCTTCCTCCTGTTTTTACTTCCCTAGCTTCTCAGGAAGAAACCAGGTTTCTGTGCTGATGCTCTCAAAAATCAACTATAGCATTTCTTCTGCAGAAAGTTTTTTAGTACAGAAGCTGAATTTTACAGCTCTTCATCTTTGCTGTCCTATCCAGACAGTTTTTCTAAGCTACAACATTGTTTTGTGTGCATCTTCAGATTCTTTCATTGATGATAAGGTCAAGGGGAAAATGCCCCACAATCATGATATTTCTCACCCACAAGACAGCTGTACCTAAACAGGACAGCATGGTCATAAGTCAGAAATGACTGTCCCAGGCAGGTTTTGTTCACTTTGAATTGAATGAACTGACTAACCCATGAATGTTCAGATACCATAGGCACAAATACTTTGTTGGTGTGTAATAGTGATCTGTCAAGAGATGCCTCCTGATATCTGGAATCAGAAGTTAATAGAGAACAGAAAGCCAGGAGGTGTGCAGAATTGTTTAACATTATCTTAGGGACTGAGGAGAGCATTGCAGATGGTTGTAGGATAACGTTATCAAAGGGAAACACAGCAGTTACAGTAAACAGCAAAGTTTCTGCAGCACAAGGACTGGGGTTAGAAGAGTAAATGCAAATTAGTCATTTGGCATTATTCTGAAAAATTAAAGCAGTAACCTGAGGTATTTATAATTACCTAGTTAGGATTTAAAAGAACTTGTTGATTCTTACTGGAAACTAACAAAACAAAACCCAAATGCCACTTAATGAAATGAAGGGCCAGGCTATGTGTTGACATAATGAAAATACATGGCAAAGCAGTAAGAGGACATGGCCAGGGTTGGTCTTTTCAGCATCTACATTCCCTGTCTTTCCATAAGTACCAGGGGGCTTTTGTTCATGACATTTGAATATTACTCACAAAGTCCATTCATTGGGCTTAAGCTGTCCAAAGTGTATAATGCCTCCCACCATGGAGCTTAGATGTGTGAAAATGTGTGATACATTAGTTTTCTTCTGCTTTCTTTTTTACTTCAATTTACAAAATCCTTGGTTCGCGTTTGCCTTTCACACTTGGGTTGTCAAATGGTTGTGCTCTCATATGATCCTGACACTGTTTTTGAGTAAAGTTAATATTTTCTGAGATTTTCCAGCTTTGCTTACAACATAGCTTTGTCCCACAGCCACCATTTGTTTCATCTCGTAGAATCTTGTTGGGCAACTGTATTAGATCCCATGCAAGACTTCTAGATGGACAGTTAGATCAAATATATTCAAGGTAATAGGAGACATGCACTTATTGAGCAGCTACTGGATCTAAAGTAACCTCAGGTGCTGGACTAGAGCAACAAGGTAAACATGTATCTCTTTATACCAAACAAGTATGAGACAGAGAAAGTGATTGTGACAGTGTAGCAAAAATCATGAGAGCATGAAAATGGTCAATCACCTTTTATGAGAGGCAAACCCACAATTAAATTGTGCAGTAGTTCCCAATACATGCCATAAATGCTTATCCAAAAAAAAAAAAAGCACATGCTATACACTTTGGCAAAATCTCCTTTAAAGACAATTTAGGAAACTTTAAGTGCCATATACCTGGAAAAGGCAGTTTAAAATTTTCAGATACAGCTGCTGTAGTTTTAAGATTTACCAGGGATAAAAGTAAATATCTTGTTCTATTGAAAAAAGGAGATTTCATGCTGTAGATTCATATCTATGCAATGCACTCAACTCATTGTGGTTTTATAATCTGAGTTTATTAAGCAATGGTGGACAGAGATTGATTTCACCTTCCAAATGTCTAAATAGATCAAAGAATTTCCAAGTATTTAAAGAACATATATTTGACCTTCCAGAAAAGTACTTTCCTTCCCTACCAAACAGAGACATTTCTCACCTCAGATTAAATGAAAGTAAACAGAAGAAAGTATCATAGTGGAAGAGATTGTTGAGTGCCCCTCTATCAAAATAGATATACTCGCACAGGTTACACAAAGTAATCCCCCTTCTCCATCCCATTATTTTTCTGCATGCACACTGCATGATCTCTTGAGAGAAGAGAAAGAAAAACATCACAGAAATATCAGTGTCTGACCTAACCTGAAGTGTACTACTGCAAAACTGAGCTGCAAGGGACTCCCAGGCACCTTTCCCATATCTCTTCCTCACACAAGGGGGGCTCCCAGACACCTTTCCCATACCTCTTCCTCACACAAGGGGGAGTGAAGACCAGCTCAGTCTGATTGCACATTTTCCCTGGCACTGATAATTTATCCATAATTACCATAAAATAGAAGCATGGACCAAATACTATGCCTTTGGAAGAACTGTATTTTCCCAAATACCTGATTGACATTAAGTAAAGGGGCAAACTCTTACTGCTTGGCCCCATCCAGCCTCGACAGCAATACACTAGGCTATACTACAATTGTGCCTAGTCTCTGTTTCAGGAATCAAACATAAACATTTCCATTGAATGTTCCTAAAGATAGGTTTGTTTGCCAAGTAGTGCTGCTTTTGACTTGAATAACAGTTGTGGGAAACCACTTTGTTTACATGGAGAAACTAGAGAATAAAGTTTCCAGTCACTTGTCACATACCAGCCACACACTCATTAGCCATGGAGTTTGTGGCAGACAAAAGGCAAGAATTCTCTGGAAGCCATCATTAAAATATTTTATTCTCCTGGGCTGCACACTGCCATGTATTTTGCAAGCATGTCATAAAAATAAGAGAAATATATATATTTGAAGAAGCCTTTAAAAAAAAAAAAAAGAATGCCTAAGAACTGCCAGCAACATCATTAAAAGTGACACTTAAAAGGATTGTGAGTACAACTACTGCAACATGCTTTATCTGGAAAAGTTAAAACAAAACACATGCTGAAGTCAGAGTGAATTTTGCCTAGAGGAAGGCCATGAAGGAAAATGGAGCAGAGATTTCAGGGTTTAAATCAGCAGGCAGTTGTGAGCAGGCAAGTCTTGGGTACACCAGTTAAAACAAAATCTCATAGTGATACAAAGACATTTCTCAGCATATGGTGCCTGTGAAGGACAAAGACACTCAGTTAACTGCTGAGTTTGCTGCTGCTCATGCAGAATGACAGGTTGTCTTCCCCTGCATCACATCAGGATCTGCTTTTTATTCAGGGATGATCTGGTTACAGTCCTTCACTATTTCTATACAACTGTGGGTGTGTGTCCTTGGACAGATGAGGAAGGATACAATCTGACCCAGTAAAAACAAACTAAAGAAACATTAAGACATTGGTCCCAGTTGTCCAAACTCTACATCCAATTTGTACAGCCTCTCAGGTTAACAGTAAGTGATCATCTCAGTTGGTCTGATCTGAGGACCACAGGCTGAGGAGAGCATAGTGTGAATTGTAAAGAACAGTGCTGGTGGTGGGCTCTGTCAAGATATTTGACTTGGCACTGTCATACAGAAACTGGAAGCATACAAAATGGTACTCACACATTTAAAGAATTGAAAGCGGGACAGGACACAGACTCAAAGTACCAATAGGAGACACTGTCCATGCTGCAGTGTTTCTGCTGGGGAGCCTTAAACTCAATTTTTATCCCTCTGTTACTAAATGTTTTTTCTGAATTGCTTTGAAGAAGATGATAACAGATTATTGTGGGTGATAAAGGTGATGGATGATTAATAAATGGGATATGTCACTGGATGAATGCAATTTGGATGGCTTGGCCTGCTGACTACAAGTTAATGTGCTGTCGGGTTCTTCTCTGCTAACTTTAGACATCTGCATTTGAGCAAGCTGTACAGTTTCCTTTTATAGACAATGGAGAGAAATAGGAATCTAACCTAATTCAGACATCTAGAAGTGCCTATTTTTTGCAAGTGGTCACAAAATCTAGAAGATGCTGTAGATCTCTCACAGTTTGGTAAGTTTAACCTATCCTTTGTATTTTAATATAGACAAATGTAAAGTGATTTGCATTCCTTGCTAGGATGCAATAAGGCAGGCCATATTTAAAAGAAAGGCAGTGCCTTGGGGAGAACCCAGTCAGAAAAGAAGTTGGTTTTCCTGGAGGATAACCAGAAGATGAGCTCCTGTACATGGCTGTGACAATCCATAGACAAATAGAGAGAGAAATATCCGCCAGGAGTGGGACAATTATGTCAAGTTCCTATCTGGCACTGTGCAACCACTTCAGCAGCACTGGGTCCAGATCACAATTTACTGAAGAATCTGATGATCTAGATAGAGTTCAGAGAATAGGGTTTGGAATACTTAAAGGATTGGTAAACTTGTAAAGCTTCACAGGCTAAGTAGCTGATAAAGGGGATGTCTCAATGACAGGCTGTAACTTTGTACTTGGCAAACACAGTTAAGTGCAGGGAAATGGAGAATGGGACTTGATGGCTGGAAGTTGAAGTTGCAGAAATTAAGTCTAGAAATAATTTACAGATAATTTTCAGTGAAAGCAATTAAGGACAGCTTATGACAAAGTCATTGATTTTCTATCACTAGCAATTTTTAAATCAAAGCTGAATATTTTAAATTGCCTAGTTCATAAAAAATGTCATTTAAATGTGTCTGGAGGATTATGTTTTGCTGTTCATGAGTGTCATACTGGATGACCAAAATGGTCTCTTTTCCCTTCATAATAAACAAATTGAGGCAAAATCTTAGGTTAAATCTATGTATCTCAATGATGTAAAACACAGAGATATCCAAGAAAGCACAAACACCATCACCAAACACTAATTTGGGCAGAGCACTGTGATCACATTAGCAGTTCTGATACCCAAGATCTTTCCTTCAGCACAACACTGTGCTGTTATCAGCCCTGATTTCCAGCCAAGATTCGTTGGTAGTGTGTGTTATCCACATCTAATAATATACAGCAAGCAGGTAAATAGAAAGTATAAAGGGAAGGAGAAATTAGGTTTTGCAATGATAAAACAAGTATTTCATGTGTGCATTGGAGCACATACTGCACAAAACAGCTTAGCTGAAGTCAGAAGCACTTCTGCTGAAGTACTGTTCAATGTGTGAAGGAAGTACAGCAGGACCTTGCTCTAACCCATGCACTAACCTCTGTTTAAAGTAAGTGAACTGATCTCAGTGCAGATATAAAGGAAGGAAAAGCTTTAGGCATAATACAGATATGGATGACAAAAATATAAAAAAAAGATTGTTCCCTCACTGGAGCATGTTGCAAATTTGTTTGTGGTATTTTCTTCAAGATGTCCCACCACCATCCCAATAAATCTGCCATCCATCCCCATCTTCTGAAAGATTTTTCACAATAGTCCCATTTCCCCCATGTCCTTATGGCTCATCATGACAAATCTGTGTGGTTCTCTGCTATCTCTTAGGTATCTCTGGTTTGCCAGCCACACCAGTTCAGTGACAGAGTGAGCTGAGGTGCATTGGGTGTGCTCAATAGCTCAGGGCTGCTACTGTTTGGCTGATGTTTGACTTCTGCTTGGCTCAAAGTTAGAACTAATAGGTGATACTTATCTTAATAGACTTAATAGGCTTACACATCTCCCCTAACCCCAGAGGCACCACTTGTATAACCTGTCTGCCTGTGGAGTGGATGCGGGGAGGGATGGTGGGCTCACATTGCTTCTGGGAATCCTTAGGAGAGTATGAGGTGTCTTGGGGCACAACCATGCCAAGGATCATGCTAGCAATTTAGTAGGGTATGTGGCCACATGCCAGGGGCTGGGCCTGGCCTCTGGCACTGCTTATTTTAGTAGTGCAGATGCACTGCTAGGCTTGCTCTCCTCTACTTCTTTCATGATTTGCTTTCGAAATGTAATATTCTCATGTCAAATGCGACTGATCCTCACCAATGTGCTCAAATGTTACTGGCAAGGAACTCCAGGCAGTCAGCATGATCAAAGAGCCTTAATGCCTTGGAAAAATAAGCTAAAACTAAACAAACTGTATGTATCATTTTCAGTTAGACCATATACCACTTTTCAGCTTGGCTGGAAAGTTGAAGGAGAATTAACTAAAATACAGATTCTGTTACGCTGCAAAAGCTACCTCTCCTCAGACACATCCCATCTCTCTAACTAAGTGGAAAATCAGAAGTCAATTTACTCTTTTCCTGGTTGTGTGGCAGCCAAAATCGTGATGAGAGGAAAATCATGCTGAGAGAAAGAACAAGACCAACAATAACAAACTGATATATTACTCAAGGTTTAGGGTGCAAAAGGCTTCACAGTTAGTAGAATACGATCAGTCAAATCTATCTTGTAACAATAAACAATGAATCACAGTTGTATAAAATGAGTTTGTTTTAAAGCGGACATTCAAAGGCATATAATCTGCTTTTGGTTTATGTTTTCACCATCTGTTTCTTATTCTTGACATTATGGCTGTCATAAACTACGCAAAATATTTGATCCTGATATTCTGAAGAATTTGAGATTAGAGATTTGCAAAGCTCAGAAAGTTTATGAGTTTGTATCTCAAAGATTGGTTTCCCTAGAATATCCCAAATGTCTGGATCAACCAGGTGCTCATTAAATAAGTCTCCATTTGACACTGGTTCCAGCAGCCTTCATGGCATCCTCAGGTGAAGGAAAGAAATTAATAAGTGGTGAGGAAAAACTTGTTACTTATTCAAGTCAAGGTTGATGCTGTTTGGCTGGGAAATTACTACTTTCCTGGCCCATGGTGCACTAGTAGGGTGGATAAGACTTCTTCAATTCAGTACAAGAAAAACACTGAAAATGTTGCAAGGCTGTAATATAAACGTTGATTTTTGTTATGATATTCTGAAGCAGAAGATTTGATTATTTAGGACCTGATCAAAACCTTACTGCCTTCTGATCAGGAAGATAAGGTCCCCAAAAGCATTAAAATTAGAGAAGATTTTATATAATTACCTTTTTTCTTTTCAGAAATAGCTTTTAATGTCACCACTGCTTCTGGATATGTATGGCAACTAACTGCTTTGCTTAAAAGTTACAAATAGATTTTTAAAACTGGTATATCAAATAAAGTTATTACTAATTGTCACAATGTTGCAGAAGTCACTCATTCAAGTTTTTGTGTTTTATTCTCTTATTTCAGGTTGTGGAACATTTACCTTTTTATCTTCTGCTATTGCTGCCATAAGTGGACTTCTGATGGGTTATGAGTTGGGCCTCATCTCTGGAGCTCTTCTTCAAATAAGCAGCATATTAGCACTCTCTTGCAAAGAGCAGGAAATCATTGTCAGTTCCCTGCTTTTTGGGGCCTTGTTTGCATCCCTTACAGGTGGATTTCTGATAGACAGATTTGGAAGGAGACTTGCTATTATTATTGCATCTTCTTTACTTGTGTTGGGGAGTCTGATTTTACTGCCCTATGAATCATACGAGATACTTATTGTGGGACGGACTGCCATAGGTATTTCCATATCATTATCATCAATTGCAACATGTGTGTATATTGCTGAGATTGCCCCACAGCATAGAAGAGGCCTCCTTGTATCACTAAATGAACTCATGATTGTGATAGGCATTCTCTTGGCCTATATTTCAAATTACGCATTTGCCAGCATATCTCATGGCTGGAAGTACATGTTTGGCCTTGTGATTCCATTAGGTGCTTTGCAAGCTATTGCCATGTATTTCCTTCCTCCAAGTCCTCGGTTTCTTGTAATGAAAAAAAATGATGAAGCTGCAAGACAAGTACTAGAGAGGCTACGGGAAACATCAGATGCTACTCAAGAACTTACGGTGATTAAGTCTTCCCTGAAAGATGAACATCAGTATAGTTTCTTAGACCTGTTTCGTTCAAAAAACAACATGAGGGCCCGAATGCTGGTAGGACTCACTCTAGTATTTTTTGTGCAAACAACTGGGCAACCCAACATTTTATTTTATGCATCAACTGTTTTGAAGTCAGTTGGGTTCCAGAGCAACGAAGCTGCCAGCTTGGCTTCTACTGGAGTTGGAGTAGTAAAAGTGGTCAGCACAGTCCCAGCCACAGTTTTTGTGGATCAAGTTGGAAGTAAAACTTTTCTGTGTATTGGCTCTTCTGTTATGGCAGTATCATTGGTCACTATGGGCTTAGTGAACCGTAACACACCTGTGAATTTCACCAGTGTCTGTAGAAGCCAATCTCCAGAGGATTTCATTCTCCAGAGACCGGGAAATTTCACTATCACCAATGGAAGTCTAAAGGACCTCCTTGCTAGCATGGCTTCAACAGAAAGATTGTCATTTGATGCGCAGAGAAGCCCAGATGTTGCCTGGACAAGAGAACTGAACAGGACTGCTCTGGAAGGAGGCAAAAGCACAACAGGCTCTTATATGGAAAGTGGGGAGGTTCCTGTTCTCCTGAAATGGCTCTCACTGGCCAGCCTGCTTGTTTATGTTGCTGCATTTTCCATAGGTCTTGGACCAAGTAAGTGTTTAATTTTTCTAACTCTTTGTAATTACTTACTCACATTATTAAGTGCTGGGATGACATGCCTAGCTTGGCATTATGCAGTTCCTAAATTGGCCAAACCAGTGTTTTCTGCCAGTATGCGCTGGTAGTGTCACAGATTGTCCTGGGGGGCCTGGGATGTACTTTTTAGGAAGAGGTCCTGCCCATTGAAATCAATTATCTAATTTCCCTACCATTCAGTGAAATCAATTACTCCCTTTTCAGTCAAGTTAAGAACTGCTGTGGGCTTTGTACAGCAAAACTGTGGGACCCCTGGCTAGCTTTCCTTTTTCTAGTCTATTGTGTCCTTACATTGGGAAGGTTAAGATATGGGCATTTGCTGCTGCTAACTCATAAACCCAAGATAATGATAAGCTCTAGACCTCTGTATGGTATGACATCATCAAATCCACAAAACACCAACATGCCTGAGTCCTACTGAGATTCTGTCCCCCTGACTATCCAATAGTCTTCAGATATAGGAAAGACATTCAAGGTATCCTAATTCATGAGCATATTCTAATATTATTGCCACTACCTGTGCTGAACAACATAAATGGAAGGACACAAAGGTACAGCCAAGGTACTGCTGGAGCTGCCATCACACTTGCATGGTTACCACTCTCTCTAGAGGAGATCATGTATGTCATTTTCAAGGGATGGGAAATCAATTCTGTCCTGTTTATTTTGTTTTGTTTCAATAGCACTTGCATATTATTGTACTTTGAAGGGGTTGATTTTTTAAGCCACCCTGCAAAACCCACATGCACAGTCTGTTATTTATTAACACATTTTATGTACTTTTGCACCTTGGCTCAAACTTGCCTTGCAAACAAACTGCACTCCTGTTATACTATTATGATAAAAAGCATGCCACTAGGATATAACCCAACAATTGCACTAACAGCAACTTCCCTGCAGTATTTATTTATTTTAAACATTACTCACTGGGAAACCAGCATGAGATAAGCATTCATTGCCAGGGCAGCAAGCTTGACTGTGTTATTGCAGCATTATTCCTTCCCTTGCAGATCATCTTGAGGCTCTTCTGCTTTTGATGACAGTTTTAAAACCAGAGATGAAACCCTGAAAAGAAAATGTTACTTGAACGTTTACTTGGGTGTTTTAAACACATTTTTAGTGACCCTTAGAGTGGGGTCACGCGTTCAGTCTTGGCCTCCTGTTGAAATCTGCTTTCCTGTTGACCTGGGCGTAAATGGGTTCCTAGTCATTTGAGTTGGCTCAGTGTACAATTAATGAGAATGATGTCTACTTTCTGGAGGGTTACAAAAACTGATATGTGTTTGCTAGGCTGATCTGAGAAGTCTTTGAGGCTAGTGTTTGTTTTTTAACCTCTTTCTTGTCTTGAGAGCTCAAATGCTTTCAAACAGAGAATGGGAAAGAATAGGCATCATCTCAGCTCCAGCATGTAGAAATCATGTATGATAAAGCCATAGTGAGGCAATTTAATCTGACAGATGCATTTGCCTAGATAGTGAAGGCCAGGTCTAGGAGAGATACAGGTATTTCAAATTGCAGATAAATACTTTCAAGGCATTTCCATGCCTTTGAAAGTTCACTATTCAGTTGAAATTTACAACATATAGAAAATACAAGGGTTGAAAACCCAAGAGATTGTTTGAATCTTCAAAGGATCTATTGTGGTTAAATAATCCGGGTTAGGATGCAAGGTTATAATTTGTGTCTCATACGCAGCCTACAACATGTCTGCTTGGAGACCAAATACCTGAATGTATTTTCAGAGCCTGGGTTTCTTATCCTCAGTGAACCTTTCTCAGTGTAAAGAAAAAAATGAGCCCCTCTGCTTATATAACGCAAACATTTTTAACAGGTTTATGTTATTCATCTCTAAATCTGATCTGTGGTCTGGACCAGACTGTTCATCATTATCTACTCAGCAATGGGAAGAAGGCATCAAGGCTCAACTTGCTGGCTGCTGTGGCCATGCAGTGCCAGGGGCACCTGGGGACAGAAGCACCACTATATTTTCAATGCAGTGTCTGCCCATCTGGCTGGCTAAGGTGAAGGCAGTGTTGGGGATGTGTCTCTTTGTAGATCAAATCAGCATCTTTTGGATAAAGAGCGGAGAAGGTCTAGCACTTTCCCTACATTCTACAAGGCCATTTCTGGAAAAAATTCAACTGCTGTATTTTGAGTCCATGCTGCATTATGTTCTGTGGGGATAAAGGAGAGCCTATTAAGAAATTACACAATCTTCAGGCAGATCACACAACCTGATCTCTATCATCTTTTTAATTACTTTGTCCTTTTTTTTTTTCCCATTTTTCTTCCTTTTTTTTTTCATTCTGGTCAGAGATAATTAAAGTCCAGATTAGCATAGTAGACATTTTAGATGTAGTATTTTTCCATGATTTCTCTTTTGTCACCAAATTACATTAAGTAGATTGATTTTTTTAATGAACTGAACATATGCTAAATATATTTATTGCCTTTTATTGAAGCATCCATGCAGCACAGTGATGAACACTCAAAAATAGACAGAGATAAAAGTAATTTTTGCATTATAAAAGGATTCACAGACTAGCAAGCATCTGCTTAGTCAATTTTTTTATTCTGGTGTGCTCTGTGTTTATATCATCAGGCCTTACAAAAGATAAAAGGAGTATTTCAGCTGCTCTATTTCAGATTAATTATGTTTGATGAACTGCAATTCAACTGCTTGTTCACACTCAATTTCACACAATTATGAGGACATTTTGTAGATGCAACAAATCAGTGTTGCATTATGTCACAGAATAGCACATGCCATCTCTCCTGGGGTGTTTGCAGAGGTGTTTCAAGTCATGAGCTAGGGGGACTTACTTGACACCCACGTTTGAGTTATCTGTGTATTGGAAAGGTCAGACGAGGATCAACTGTTCTCACTAGGGAAAGATGTCTGCAGAGCCCTAAAGAAACCACTCCCTGTCTGCCATGTGAAGGCTGAGGAGTGCAAGAGAACCTCTTCATTGTTATCAGCATATAATTGAGAAGAGAAGCATTGTAACCTGTTGTATGTGGACAGGGGGACAAAAGAAATCTGAGCCTTGCAGAAACACTCTTATGCCTTTCACAGGGATCAGTGAGTGCATGCTAATGAGACAAATGCAGTGTGGAGGTAATCAGTTTATCACCCCAAGCAGAAGCTCAGTGTGATACTAGAACTTAATTTAATACAAAGGACACATAACCATTTGTGCCATGACCATGCATGACCACTTTATAAATGACACCGAGTTAACTGAAGTCAGAGCATCTCATTTGCCACATGTTCTGTTCAAACCACTTGAGGTGCAAAAACTAGAGGCCCTTTCTCATAAAGAGGTGTCAACTCCTTCACTCATCACTGTTGTGTGATACAATATGTTGAGATGTAGGAACCACGGAAGCCAAATTCCTCGAATATCAGACTTATATTTCAAAATAAGGTTGTAAGTCTGGGACTCCTGTGTTTGGATGGAGCATGTGCAAGAGAGTTCTCTCAGTTAACAACTGTGGGGCAGCTCTAGCTTCTCTGAAACAGTGGGTGCCCAAAGCCCTGCTGCTTTCCTCACAGACCTGATGAACAAAATTCGGATGTCAGATCATGTGTTATCAAAGATTTGCTTTTCTGCCCTGAACATACCATTTTGCACTATTTAGGATCAAAGACTAAATAGGGACAACTTTCCTCTATCTTTTCCTGAGTATATCCCCTGAGTAGGGAGGTCTCATGGGGTGATCTCATCAATAAATAGCTGAAAGAGAGGTAATAGCACACACACAATTATACAGGGATGCAGTGTGGTCTACAGGCAATCCTCTTCATCAAATAGAAACCAGAGCATCTCCAACAAGTCTTAGGCTGAGAAGCAAGTCATGCAAACTGAGTCTGGATCAAACAGAGCATCTCTTTTCTCAGTCTGAATTTGTTCTAGTAAATGAAAAGTGAAGAGGGAGGACCTCTTCCACGGATCGATCCGAGTCCCCATGAGCTCTCCTTGTGATTCCCCGGGTTTAGGCGACGAAGTCCAAGCCAATTCTCATACGTGCTTTGCTTCGGTTTATTGGGGAATAAACAGGATTGATATAGACTCCCAAACTGAACACACGCACAATAACAACCTCCAATTGGTCTGACAGAACTGTCCACGCAGCAGCGTGGACTCACTGATTGGGTGGAGGGCGCTGCCCACGCGGCTAGCCTCGTGGTGCTGGCACTGTCGAGGCCTTGTTTTCCCCCCTGCTTCGAGGTTGTTTACCTACTGTCAGGCCTCTCAAGGTTACAGCATCCTTGGCCTGCCTGTCCTGTGGGTTGTGCAGGGAGGCTTCTGCCAGGATCCCTGGCCAGGATCTGAGCCTTTCCCCAACAGAAAAGCATGTAAGCAAAACACAACTAGGCAGTACCTTTGTACACATATTGTGGAAGTTAAGTTCAAGGGGATCCATGCACATCATAGGGATTTTTTGCTGTGGAATGGGGAAGAACACCTTTAATGAGAGAGGGATGTCAAATGCATGCATTTGGACTGGGAGTATGGCATGTAGTGGTGCCTTTCACAAAAGAGCTCTTCTTCCTCTGTCAGTCCTTTAAATGTGTTTCTGTATAACTGCAAGAGCATTTAGACAGTTGGCCAGTGAATTTCAGATAATCTGCTGGAGCAAATCACATCAGCTCTGCTGGCTTCACTGCATCTCATGCTGAGCATGCAGATGCAAGTCAACAAAAACACCTACAAGTGGGACTGAGGAGCAATTTCATGACATGACTCATCCTCAAAACCACTTAGATGCATAAAGTCCAAGGGTATTTATGTCTCTGCCAACCTGTGACTGAAAATATTCTATGATTTAATGTCCTAGAGCATCTGCCAGCTTTGTGTGGCTCTTCAAAGCCAAGGGCTAAACTCTCAGAGCTCTTTTCTTGAAGACTATCATAATATCCTCTTTCAGGTGACATCTCAGAGCTGCAGGGATGCCCCAAGCATCAGAGCCTTCTTTGCACACATTGCTGAGGCCACAAAACACCCAAGGCAAGTCAGTGTCTGCAGCTGAAGAAATGTCTTTTGAGTTCCAGGGTTTAGCACAAACAAAGATTGCATTTACCCATCCATGTAGATATAAAACCTAAAATATAATTTTAACATGCTTATGGTCAACATATAAGTGCACAACAGGGTCTCAGAGGAGGGATTTAGAGCTTACTGCAAACTCTGCTTTTCTACATAGTTATTGCAGTCTCATTGAAACATAGCTACCATCAGTTGGTGCTTGTAGGATTGGCAGTACTTGGGTATTGATAAAAACCTGTTAAAGAGTGGAATTAAATAGCCATGAGAAGACTTCTCAGACTGGGATTTTATGCCTTCCGTGACCATCTGCTAGCCTCAGCCATCATGTGAATGTCTCTGATTGGAAAACTGGAAAAAAATTTGCATGTTCATCACTCCATTCACAGCAGTCTTTCCTTTTAACTTCTGAAGTGAGCACACTACCCAGAAAATGGGAGACCAGCTGGCTGTGGAAGTAACCCACCAGTGTTACGTCCAGACTTGCAAAGCACATCTGTGGACCATGTACTAGAGGAGGGCGAGCACAGGACCCACAAAATAAGGTGCAGTTTTGGGGACAGTGGTTCTCCCCAGGGTGTCTCCCTAATGAACTCTCAGCCACTGACTCACAGCCATCTTGGACTGAAGCTTCTCCTGCATTTGGGGACCTATAACATCTTCCTCCTCTCTCTAGATGTAGACGCACTTAGAGCTCCCTGGCTGAAGTTAGCAGGCAGATTCAAAGATGTTGGAGCAGGCACAAGAAAGGATATAACACAGGAGAACAAACCAGAGGTTTGTGGTCACTACAGTCACTTTCCTCATCAGGAAACCTGTTCTCACAGCCAAGGCTCAGTAGTGAAATGGCTTTCCTTCTGAGTTACCTGTTGGTAAAGACTTTTTTTGTCTCTGATTTCCATTCAGCTTTAACCTGCATGCTTGGGCCCCATTTTTGAGCTCTCATATGATCCTAGTGCAGGGAAGGGTGTCAGGACACTAAGCTTGCCTTCTTGATTTACTAGTTTCAAACTGATTAAATTCCTCCCACACGAAGGACCCAGGATTGTGGCTGGACCCAGCCTGGGTCCCCTGAAGAAGGTGCAGTGGCTATGCTCTCCAGCAAGCCCTACTGTGATGCACCATCTCACTACTGTGGAAGCCCTCTGTATGGGTTATCATCCCTATGAGGAACAAAACTCATGCAGGGAAGTCAGTAAAGTCAAGCCCCTCACAAGGGCAAATTTTACGAGCAAATTTTTGCTGATGAAAGACTAGTTTAGGATGACAGATGTTTGTTTCTAGTTTAAACCTAGGCAGACTTGACATATTAAGTATATCTGAGTTAAATTTAAATCAGCTTGAATGAATATTTTAAACCTGAAATAATTTGTACCTAAAATGGAACAGATGTTTCAACATGTTCGGTAATCTAACTGATGCAGGAGCCAGAATCCTCAAATAATCAACAAAGGGAAATATTTTCTCCACCTAAGGGGGGCTTTCAGACCCTTGCTCTCTGACTGATTTGGTTAGAGCATGGTGCTGTAAACACTAAGGTTGTGGGTTCAATCCCTGTTTGATCCCCATATGGGCCATTCACTTAGGAGTTGGACTCAATGACCCTTGTGGATCTCTTCCAATTCACAATAATTTGTGAAATCTGTGACCTCTCCTTTGGCACAATGCTCCCTTTCTCACTGGCCATTGAGGGACCTTAGGGTGATCAGGAGGCTAAATTAGACTGCTTGATAGCATTCGATACATAGAGTGCTTTAACTTTTGGTAAGCCCTGAAGTGGTCATGCAGTTCATTGTAGGTCCCTTTGTACTGAACTGTTCTATTCTATTCTATTCTATTCTATTCTATTCTATTCTATTCTATTCTATTCTATTCCCATGTAAAAACCCACTTGTTTCCTCTACATCTTATTATGAGCTGTTGGAGTAACTTAAATGCAGCTGTCCCCATGTTGGGGCAGTAGGGGAGAAGGAAGCATAAGGCAAGAAAGATCAAGGGGGATGGAAAAATGCTCAAGAGCTCACAAGAAAAGTGAAATCCATAGAGGTGAAGAAGGAAGTAAGTCCATCTTCAATCCATCACTGTCTTTCTTATGCAATCTTATGTGGTCTGTAGTGGTCTTTTTCTATATATTTTATTGTATTAAGCAAGTCAAACCCCAGAGCTGGAACACTCCCCTAAAGCCCAGAGAACAGCACTGGAGAAAGATTTAGTCCCCTTGACTTTGGTCCTGTGATTATTAGACTGACTACCTGAGTTAAAGCATCATTCATTAGCACACATAAATGCTGAACCTTTTATGTGTCTTTCACCTCAGTCATTAAATACATCTGTAACAAAACCCAGAACAGCTGGTTTCACATATGGTTCATATGACACTGAACAGCCCAGGGACTCAATCACAAAGGTCATATCTCCTGCCACCCTGACAATCTGGATTGCATAGGACGGCTTTTTCTCTGCCCCTTAATACTTCTGGGCTTAAATTTGGCCAACAAATGCTTGACCTGAAACTGGAGAATCTTGTGGGAATGAGAACTGTCAGCATGAAAATTCTGACCCTCCATGGATTTAGTTGGCTGTTCCTGTGTTTTGAAATACTGTAAGCTGTATGGCCTTGTACCAGCTTGGAAAACACTGGTAAAAAAATCTGGATGTCTAGAATTCACATCAATATCTTTTATGTTATAGCAGTATTTCTGGCTTTTACAGAACATGTAGTTATTGTATTAATTTATAGTGCACATGAATCTGATGTTAAGAGACATTAATGCTTAACATTGCCTTACATGACATTTATTTGCAATGTTTTATTTTTGAGCTTCTACATTTTTCAGAGCAGACTTGGCCTGGCCTCAAATTTTACAGAAATGAGTAGCATCAATTTTATGGGTTTTTTGTAATTTATTCTGGGAAATGGGATAGTGGTGGTGACTAAATCAAGTGTTCAAAACCAAGCAAGTGCTTAAATATTTTGTTGGAATTTAATCAGGATAATAAAGCTTGGAAATGTGCATGTTTCACTGAGAAATAGTACAGAAAGTCCTATTTTCAATAATCAAAAAATTATCTTGGATTCTCTGTTTTATGACAAGATTCCTAGCACTGTTTATTTGTACTGAATCATCTTTTAATGCATGCATCCATGGCATTCCTAGTATTTATCTAGTTCATTGTTCCTGTACTATTCAAATGTTTCCCCCTTGGCCTTTATTACATACTGTGTCTGTACTACCAAGCTGCAGTAGTAAGACAAGGCATGCCAAAATGAAAAATAAATCAAGGATTGTGAATTTCCCACTTCTCCCTATCCCTTGTCCCAGACAAAGTTTATCTAAAGCCCCTTGTTAACATGTCAGCTATCCCAGGAATTGGTTTGCCTTTTCACAGGCTGATTGGTACTAGTGAAGTGCAAGCCAATTCAAGATATTTTTGGATAGTTGTATGTTAATTATAGGATTTCAAATTGCAGGAAGTGTTCTTTAAAATGCCAGACAAATAGGTTTATCTTATCTAACTTGATAAAACCTACAAGTTTGAGGGCTTTTTAAGGTGTCAAAAAGGTCATAAGAAGGAAAAATTGCTTTTGCAATAAAGACATGGAAATGTCAGTTAGATCTTATTTTATACATATTATTATATTTCAACCCAGAGACTGAATTTAAATTATATACTGAGGTGCACACTCAAAATCAGGGACATAACCTTTACCAACATCTGTGTTCCTGTTCATAAATTTAAATATGTTAATGAGGGAAAGTCTTGGTAGATCAGGCCAAGGGCTTTGCCTTCTGAGAGACGGAGCCCTTGCTACTGTGAAAAGAGGGAGAGACAGCACCATGCTCCAGCCAGTGTTCCTGTGTCTCTGCAATGACAGTGGTTCAATCTGCTGTTGCTGAGCACACAATTTGGTCCTACAAGAACTACCTAGAGAAGGTATGTGACTACCTGTGATTGGGATTACGTAAATATCTCTTTACTAAAAGTTCTATGTTAATAAACGTATTGACACAAAGGTACTTCTTAAGAGGCATGGTGCCTGTGCTTAAAATTAGGCATAATTTTAAAATTCAAATCATATTAGTTAGTAGTCACTGGTCAAAATGACGAGTTTTACCTCTAGACTCACTGCACAAAAGAACCCTAGAGAATTATTATTGCTGTGGTTCTAGCTAGTATCTGGGCCTAACAATCCTCTTTTATTCCACAGGGACATAATATTCTGTAAAGTGGTGCACCATCAAGTGAGTCTATCATATCCTCTAGTACAAGCTTTGGTATGGTCATAGAATCATAGAATCGATCGGGTTGGAAAAGACCTCCGAGATCATCAAGTCCAACCCTTGGTCCAACTCCAGTCCATTAACTAGATCATGGCACTCAGTGCCACATCCAATCTGCGTTTAAAAATCTCCGGGGATGGTGAATCCACCACCTCTCTGGGCAGCCCGTTCCAATGCCTGATGACTCTCTCTGTGAAGAATTTTTTTCTGATATCCAACTTAAACTTCCCCTGGCAGAGCTTGAGCCCGTGCCCCCTTGTCCTATTGCTGAGTGCCTGGGAGAAGAGACCAAC
>VWZD01002460.1:465458-478432 GCA_013396695.1 Sakesphorus luctuosus
ACACTCCCTCCCAACTTGGTGTCATCAGCAAATTTGCTGATGATGGACTCAGTCCCCTCATCTAAATCATCAATAAAGATGTTAAACAGGACTGGACCCAACCCAGACCCCTGGGTCATCAAGACTGCTTGCTGTTAGAAAAATTTGCCCTTCTTTGTAGGTCAAATTTAAGCATTTAGTTATTTGATAAACATATAAAAGACAATGAAAGATTTTACATTTGTTTCCTTAACCATGTTCTGGGAGAGAAAATCACTGTGACACTGAAATCTGTGAAAAAGTTTGCATGTCATATGTCAAGCTTCATAAAATCCAGTTTCCTTTCGGAGAGAGGTTTGGGGAGAAATCTTTTAGAGGTAAACTGATCTTGGGCCAGTATTGTGCAAAAACTAAAACCAACAGTAGGACTTCAAGAGCAAATTCAGTATTTTATTTCACTTGTAAAATTCATTAAACTAAAACATGTATTAGAAAGTATGAGAAAATAATTATGTCATAAACGTAAAAGTGTGCTATCAATCACATAAGTTACTGGCACTGCTGAGGAAGGTAAGACTGGCAGCCAAAGTGCAGAGAGCATGGTAAGTCAGTGCATGAAGTCAGGAGGCTGTTTCTTCCATGGCATCTGAGTTACTGTGCCACATTGAGCTCTGGCAGGAAAGCCAGGAAGATTTCCTCAAAGAGAGAGGGGACACACTTCTCTTCCCTTTGAAAATCAACACTAAGTGCTGCAAACTCTTATGAAAGAACTAAAAGACACTTTATGGTGGTTAAACCCAGAGACTTCACACCTTCCTCCTGCATTGCTCCAGCAGGAACCAAAGCAAAGCCTGAGCAGCAGTTTCCAGTGAGGAACTTAAAAAGACTGGATCACTGCAGGCCTCTCACTAAGTAAGTCACTATTGTAAAAGGTTCCTTATCCTTTCCACCAGGAGTTTTGTAAAGCTCATGGACAAATCTCTGTTCTGGAAGAACAAAGGCTTAAATTGCCCCAAGTTGCTGTGTCACAACAGTTTTTTTCTGCTGTGCAACCCGTCAAGGACCAATATTAGCCCTTGGATACTGGAAAAAACAGGTTCATTGACCCCACCCAACTGGGTAATTTCTCCTCTGCATACTTTTTAGAAATGAAATATGTGATAAGCTGGACTCATTCATGTGCAACTTCTTCATGAATTAGAGTCTCTGGCTTCTGCAGTCATTCCTCTGCAAATGCCTCAAAGGATTATCCTGGATTCAATATTCTGAACAAAATAAACACCTACAAACAGGAATACATATTTCAGGTTTTAATTAAAAGGCCTTTTTTTTTTGGATGGCATTATGGGATTTATTATAAATAAGCACATTCTCCCTTGAAAGCTCGTTTAAAATTTTCCTTTCTCTCTCTCTCTCTCTCTCTCTTTTTTTTTTTATTTCTGCTCCTCTGCAAGTTGGTCTGTCGTGATGGGACAATTTGAGTGTCTACATAACAAGGAATGAGAGAGAAAGGCAGTGTCTGTAATATCCAGTTACAAACAGAATTGACATCTCATGTATCAGTTCAAAACAACTTTTATTAGGGTACCTGAAAAGAGGTACAGACTATTACATATCTGCCTACCATAAAGCTTTTTTAACCTTCTTTTTTAACCCCAGCTGGCAACTAAGTACCACACAGCTGCCTGCTCACTCTTTCCCCTGCCCCTTATCCAATAGAGAGGAGAATTGGAAACAAAAGAAAAATCTCATGGCTTGAGATAAGAACAACTTAATAATTGAAACAAAAGAATATATAAAATAATTATAATTATAACGGTGATAATAATAACAACAATAATACTAATAACTGTGATGAAAAGGGCGGGGGGGGGGGGGGGAGAGAGAGAGAGAGGCTCTATATTTGCCTGTTACTAACTATGAGCAGCCACTTCAGTCTCATACTATGGGCAGAGCCAGAGAGAGAGACAGCAATTATTAAGCAAAGTCATAGATTTTTAATGCTGGTCACAGTCATCTGCTTTGGTCCCTTGCACAAAATCATGGGCAGAGTTTCAGTCCACTGGTTGTGTGTTGTATCTCCTTTATCTGCTTTAGAAAAGGACAAACTCCCTCCCACCCTCTCTTCTTTCCAGTCTAAGCATCCCACACTTTTGCCAGCCCGCTAGATTTCTTTCACTGGAGCTGCTTCGAAAGCCTGTGCCAGGATTGTATTGTGTGGGTGCTGGGAGCCACATAGAGACAGTGCTGGTGCGTGACAACAGCAGGTATGTCCTCCCCAAAATCCCAGCTCTGTCCCAAGGCTGCAAGCCCGCACAGGAAGACACCTCATTACCTTACACATTACGAAGGCTTGTGCCATCCTTTGCAATATGCCCTTTGAAATCAAGGCCAGCTAGGTCAGAAGCTGGCCTTAGTGGAAAGTGTTTGGTCACCTGGCTATTTCTGTTAATACCTAACAGAGCCAGAAACCAGGCAAATGAAACACCTGCAGGGTTTCATAAGCTTCTAAAAAAAATCTGGTATTGGAAAAGCCAGTCACTAGGTAAGTCCTTTGGCTTCTTTCCTCCCATGGTACCTTTGCAATGGCTTACTTGTATCCTTACCCAACACCAATAACTTGTTACATATTCTTAGATAGTCTGTTTGCATTTCTTGGTGGTGGGATAATCCCTTCCTTATCTTTCCTTGAATCTCGGATTGTTAACAACCTGGTCTTACCTTTCAAAGTCTTCTGCCTACTTCCCTCCTAAACTGTAAATCCACTTAATCTCTTTCTGGAGTTTATACCTCAGAAACTTGAATTCTTTCAAGTATTGCAATGGTCATTTTCTAAATCTCATAATAAAGAATCTCACACAATACGGGTATAGAAAAGAAAAAAAATGTTAAGCAGCAAGTGAATACCAAGGGAATCTAGTATTTCATTAATGAGAGCTGCTGAGCAGCTACCAATTTACTTTTCACTCCTGGCAGGAAAAAGGTCAAAACAAGAACATTTTTCATTCATTCACTTGAACGTTGAGCACCCTCAAGCTCATGGTATTTCTCAGATATTTTCAGATTTTGCTATCTCTCTGATGTAAGTATCTATTTTTTTTTTTTACTGCATAGCTGTGAAGTAAGGAAGCAAAGAAGAAATCACATGAGGGTTCAAGATATTTGCTTATGGTCCAGGTGTAAAACTCATCAAGTTGGCCGTGTTGGCTCAAATAAAAAGACCACTCAATTAACCTGCTAACCTGCCTCCAACAAGAGCAGGTGCTCAGGGACAACAGAGAAGAAAAAGCCTACACAGCATGCAGAGCGTGTCCTTCCACCCATCAGTAGTTTACAGAACTTCAAGAAAAGTCCTTGAAAATAGGATTTATTTTTACTGTAGTGAACAATAGTTCTTGATGGATCTTTTTTCACACATACAGAGAAATAATGTTTTAACACTCAGCATTTAATGATTTAACTCACCAATATTTTTCACATCTGAGGCATCTTGTGAAAGTGAGTTCCACAGCTGAAATACACATTGTCTGAAAAAGCATATCCTCCCACCTCACCTAACTGCTGTCTCCAGAAATTTCACTTGGATTCCCTTGGTTTGTATCTAAAAATGTGACTAAACCACTCCCCAGTTAATTTCCACTGCAACTCTATTTCCCTCTGCTGTACATTATCTAAACTGAAGAGTTCTCAGTTTAACTGCTCTTTGCAGAGCCCACACCCTCCTCCATGGCTCATCCAGTTCTGAGTTGATCAAATCAGTGTGCAGCATGACAAATACAGAGGCACAGCATGCTCAGTGGCACATTCAGCATTGCCTTCCTAATGCTTGCCAAACCTTTGCAGCCATGACCTCTGTCTGGTAGAGCTGATGCTGTCCCTGAATTGGCCGTGGAGGTTTCCAGCACTTCTGTCCTGAGCAGACTGGTATGTGTACTGCTGTCTGGTTTTCTCCCAGTGTGTTACTTTGCATGTGTTGATAAGGAATTTTATGGGTTGTTTTTCAAAGTACTCAGTATTTTGAGATTTCTATATTTCTGATTTCTATTTGAGATTTTGCAATTCTTTATGATCCACAATTTTTATTACCCTAAATAATTTTGTACCATCAGTAAGTTTTGCATGTACATTCACCTCACTTTCCGGAGAGATCTGGAAATATAGTCATTGTCTTACACTCTAAAAAATGGGCATGCCCTTTGTTTCCTGTAATAAACAGTTATTGAGCCATTGGAATAGCTTCTCTTCTATCCCACAACACTTCACCAAAGCTCTTTAAGACTGAAAAGCACAGTAGCTTGTTTGTTTCTAACTTCATGCCTTAACTCTTTCAAAGAGACATGTTTTTTCTCAAGACTCCTCTTAAAGACACTGTACATATTCCCCTTTCCACCTGAGATTACTTAGTATTATCCTAGCTCCAGCCAGCAGCTTGGTACAGTGTACCAGGGTGACCCTTTCCTGCATCCTAATGGAACGTTTTATTCAGTGTTGGCATGTCACCTCCTCCATCCCTGGTCTCTCAACATCTCTGCCAGCACACGCTCAAAACACTCAGTTGTCCATATTGCAAGTAATGTTTCAGCAATCGTACTGTGTTTTCTTTGTTTCAACACAGTGTACACCTTCAGGAAACACACATTCCATTTCTAACAGTTTTCTTCATTCAGTACTTTATCTGTGCTGAGCTAGTTCTCATTTACTTCATTGTATGTGTATTTTAAGCCTTTAATGAGGTAATTTAAACATTTTCCACAGCATTACTGAAGCATTTACCTTGATATTTATAGAAAGCAGGCTTATGATAATACTGATCTCCTTTAGAAACAAAATGTGTTAGGCTTTTGGCTTTTCCATTTCTACAAGAATACAGAATTTTAAATGTTATAACCAATATAACAGAGCATCTTGGTCACAGCTGCATCTTGAACTACACATGCTCAGCACTGAAGCATGTTTTACCTTTTTTTCTCTCGTTAAGTATCAGGCAAAGTGCTAAAAGAAATCATCATCTCTGGTACTCACAGCACTGTGCTCCATTATGCAGTTTATTCAGCCTTAATGGAATCAACTGAAATACTCCAATATTATTCTGTTTCCTGCCTTTACAGCTCCTGTGACTTTATTTAGAGATGAATGTCACCATCCTGGTCAAGGGGCTGTTTGTATACCTGAATCCTCTGCTCTTCCCACTTGGGCAAGGAATGTCAGGGCATCTAGTTTCTGTGATATTTAATGAAACAGTTAAGCTTCCTGATCCAATGCAGTATTTTTGTCTGCATTTGCAGTAGGCGTTCTTTTCTCTGATTGTACCATAACAAAGGACGATTAAACTGCACAATTTTGAGTAACTGCTGTCTACCTAAAGCACACTGCAGGTCAGCAAAGGTAAGTTACTGCCTGCAGCAACAAATCCTGCAGTTGTTGGACCTAGCAGAGATTCATGCAGTTTAGCCCTTAGCCACATCTCTTACCTACATCTGACCTGGAGAGCACCAGCTCTCTTCCCATCCATTCCAGTAACACCCACAAAGGCTGTCCAGAGCAGACACTGAAATCTATTGTGCGTACAATGTGGTTACTGTCACAGCATCCTTTCGAAATACTGTTAGATTACAGATAGAGGGTAGGGGGTGGTATTTGGATCTTCTTTTCAAGGATAGGCTGATTTCCACTGTAGAATGCCACTGCTTAGACTAATGAAGGCGAAGCACACAGTTGACTTGGCAATGACTTTGGAAGTGTGCAGGTTAGATTTCTGCAGTGTTGTGTGCACACAAGACAGCAGCAGTCATGAATGGGAGCCTGAACCTAGTTGCTGGCTCCCCCACAGAAAGTCACATCCGTGCCATAACTACACCAGCTGCTGCTTTTTGGCAAAGGTACAAATAGTAAACACAATCCGAAGGAGGTGCTAAAAGCAAAGAATCGATCGTTATTGCTGCCTCAGCTTGGGGAAAGGAATAAACAGACTGTAGTGTCAGATTTCTACAACTGCTCTTTTTCTGTGGGGAATAAGGCACTCCTTGCCAGCTAAGCCGAGGTCAGAACCATGCCAGCGGATGTAGCTACTCTTAGCAAATACAAAGAACAGTCGTGGTGTGATCTGTCTGAACTAAATAACTGGTTGCAATAAAAGCAGCTAACCACTACTGTGGCTGATGCAGATCCTCCAGTATTTTGGTTTCTTAACAGGAAAACAACAGGATTCAAACCTCCAGTCAAATTACAGTTAGCCTGAAAGGGCTAATCTGTCCTTGGAAAGCTGCATGGTATTGGAGCTGCTGCAGCGCCACGCATTTCAGCTGTGGCATGAGCCATCCCCCAGTGCCCAAATGCTGTTTTATTCCTGGAGGTTGGTTTATGCCCAGCATAAAGTGGACTTAAAAGAATTCAACCTTTATTTTAATCCTAATGTGACTGTAAATATCCCCATTGCCAGTTCTCAGTGTATAATAATTTTTCCAGACAAGCTAGCTGCTTGCTGCCAGGCCATCCTGTGGAGACAAACTTCAGGAGCTGTGCACACAGTGCTCAGAATGGCTCCTTTGTCTCTTGCTTGCTTCTTTGCTTTTTGTGTAGAACTCCCTGTCATGACATGTACCAGCTGTGACTACCAATACTGGTTTCAAAAGCCCTGATGCTGCAGAGAGGCAAAATAGTATTGTGATGTCCTCACGAATTTGCTCAGGTCCAGGGCTAGCTGGCTTGGCAGGGAAAAACACCTGCTTGAGAAGTCAGTTCCCTTCTTCTTTGCTCCTTCCTCATATGTAGACATACCACAGAACATGCTGAGGGCATTCTTTAGAGCAATGGTCAGCAGCAAGTGTGTTAAACTTTTATGTGATCCAAGTCAGAAAAAAAAAAAGAAAAGGAAAAAAATCCTCTTTATGGCTGCTGTTAGACTTGCTGGCTGTATTATGGCTGTGTGCCACTCGACTATGCCAAACAGCCTTTAAGCAGAGTGGTCTTGATTCTACAGAACAAAATCTTCTGGGTCACTCCCACTGTGGGAGAAAGCTTTTTATATTTTTCCTTAAAAAATATAAAAATCTGGGCCAGGTCCACAAAACATTTTTGAATTCAAATCCCTGGTGCAAAGCAATCTAGAGTTTTCTCTAATCTACTCTGTTGATTCAAAGTTTAAGATTTTTTTCCCCTTCCAGCTAGTATCCTTATGGAGCGCCTTTTTCTTTTCTACCTTTCCCAATACTGTCACACAGAAATTCTACAAGCATCCAAAGGGATAGGGCAGCATGAAACACACTTGCATGTACAGGAGCCTATTTTTAAAATGTATCTTTAAGACTGTCCAGTGCAAGTGTCCTGGTAAACTTCCATCTGTCATTTTGAAGAAACAAGAGCACAGATGAGGAATTTATAATGGCCGTGTCCAAGGGTCTGAAGACACAGTTCATGTGTCTCTGCCCTTGTACTGGTTGTCTGCTAACCCACAACTTCTTCACTCAGCAACCTCTTGCTAATAGACAAAAGGAGAGGGTTTTTGATTGGGGTTTGGGTTTGTTTGTGGATTTTTGTTTGTTTGCTTTCTAATAATCAGAAATGGTACAAACACGTGGTGCCTTTTGTCTTTTTTTTTCTCTTGCTGTCAAGAAGGTGGTTACACAGCCAGCTCTTCACATATGAGTTTGCTTTTGTGAACTAGCAACACCAGCATTTAGATCACCTGTGGTGTGGTGTGATAAGAAGGAGTCAAAAATCAGTCCCTCTCTCTTCATTTATACCTTAGCAATCTCATTTATATGGAGCAGAGAGTTGGAATAGTAAGCATACTTCAGTGTGGCAGGTTGATTTATAAGGTGGTATAAACACACAGTGCTGCTTTGAGGTTGAGGATTACTTTGGTTTGCTGCCCCACTTCCATTAGCGTTATGTCACTCAAGAGTTATTTAGTCAGAACTCTCTTTCATACAGAGATGTGCAGTCAGAGCTCATTTTCCTAGTCCAGTGCTACCTGTCACTGGTTGAAGGGATGGTGACCTGGGGTGATGGTGACTGCTGCACATGCTGCCTGCCGAGCATGGGCCCTCACACACCTAACCCCCTGAAAATCATATTATTCTTTCAGGTAGGCCCACCTGAATTCATGGACGACCTAGATATACAGCAAGGAAATCCATCCTTTCAAAGACTACATTTTTTTTCCTTCTATTTCAGTGTCCTGGCTGGTCCTGAGTGAAATTTTCCCTGGTGGGATCAGAGGACGGGCCATGGCTTTGACGTCTAGCATGAACTGGGGTATAAATCTCCTCATCTCCTTGACATTTTTGACTGTAACTGGTAAGATTTCTCTGTCCTTCCAAGTTTATATTCTCTTAGTGAGAAAAATAAATATTTCCTATACAAACAACATTGCTAAAATTGCAGCTGTGATGCCCCAGGAGCCAAGATCTCCATTTAGGTGTTGGTGTAACCTCACCATTTCCACCATATCTTTCTACATTTGTGCTAGTAATTTCAGCCTCACAGTGCTAGCTATTAGACCACCTTGTACATGAACTCCAAGGGCTGTAAAACCCAGGTCTTCAGAATACCATTGCCTTAGTAGGCATAATATTTAGGATTTAGTCCTGCATCTTCCAAAGTCAATGGAAGTTCTGCTCTAGATCAGACCACAGCTTTTCTGATCAGACATTTTAAAAGACACTCCCATTTAATTAATTCCTTTTCACAGGAATGTCCTGGCTTTGAGAAAATTTTCTTTTGGAAAAAAGGATCTTTATGTGAAAAAGTAGACTACGATATATAGTAATTTCTAGTGTGATGATGATCAAAGAGAAAGGTTAAAGGCTGATGCGGAAATCTATTGATCAGCAAGTATTTTTTTCTAATTTTATATTTTACAAAGTTTTGAAAATTTTAGTTTTCATTCTGAAGAAAATATGTGATGAAAATCAAAATATATAAAGGAGCAGAAATTCCAGGTTTCCTTTAACTCTACATTACTCTGGACTAGAGACAGACAATGAACCCATAAAAAGTCAAGGTGTTAGATGTTTTTTGAGATGGATTTGAAAATTATTATGATCTGTGACTAAAGTGGGTTTCACATTTGCATTTTCTTTTCTAAAAAAAAAAAGAAAAAAGAGCGATAAATAATAATTACAAAAAAACCACAGAAAAATATCCTGAGTACTTTCTTGATTAAAACTAGGAAAAATATACCAGGCACAATTCAGTGTGTCCATACTAGCACTTTAGTTAGATCAACCCAGTTGCACCCACTCACTGCACTTCTGTTTGCATCACAGAACTGCACTCCTGAACTCCTGAATTGCACAAGCTTTTGGACAAAACCAAACAAGAAAATGCACAGTGAATGCACTCCAGCTGCCAACACTTGCTCAATCCTTGGACCAGATTAGAGTTATTCCTAAGGAAATGTTCCCAAAACCAGATAGCACGGACCTCAGTTGCTCAGCTGTTTCACCTGAAGGTCCCCACTTGTTAGTGCACACCTTGCTGTTATCCTGGTAAAGCTGCAGTAACTCTATTGGCTTAACTGGGTCTAATCTGGATTTATGAAAGTCTAAGTATAAGAAAATATGCATTCCTAGTCTACAGAAGAAAGGCAGCATTGGAAATTCTATCATCAAATGAATACCCATGGAAGCCACAGTGGCCAGCAGCACCTGCACTTAGGTATGTGATGCAGAAGATACCAGCTGCACAAGAAGCTTCAGCTGCAATTTTAACTCATGACACAACTGACAAATGTTTCAGTGGTCCGGCTCTGTTTTAGCAGGCAAAATGGGGCTGCAGCGGCCTGTTGGGTTTGCATATGCTTTACCTTCTAGGGGCTGCAGAATGCATCCCTCAGCCTGAGGATCTACCTGCCCCTGGACTGTAGGCTCAGAAAACCGCTAGTTCTTGGATGGCCTCCTTAGGAGTTCACTGTTGGATCACTTTCTGGCACAGGACCCATGACTCGCAGTGGAAGTACTGGGAACTGACAGGTGGGGAGGATTAGCTGGAGACAACTGTAACAGTGTAAAAAATGCTTGGATTTGATTAATGAAAGAATGTGCACCAGAACCAAACACAGGAAAAAATTCAAAGCACTTGTGATCCCCACTGCCTTCGTACAAGCCAGTAACAATGGCTACTCACTGTTTTCATCCAGAGTGACCACAAGCAAAATAAATCAATAAAGTCATGCTAAGTGGGTCAATATGGGCTCATCAAATTTTTTTTCATAAGGAGTATTAGAAAAACCAAAGCCACTCTTCTTTGTCAAATTATGTGAGCTAAGAATAACAGCCTAGCTTCCTTCTAATTTCTCCTGTGCATTAGGGGCTGTATACTGTAAAATACAGCAACAGAAACAAAAATTGCAATATTTGAAAATTAAATAAGATATGTTTTCTTCCTTTGTAGAGCTCATTGGCTTGGCCTGGGTGTGCTTCATTTACACAATGATGAGCCTAGCATCCCTGGCTTTTGTTATTGTGTTTATACCAGAGACAAAAGGATGCTCTTTGGAGCAAATATCCATGGAACTAGCTAAACAGTAAGTACCAAGCATGTGACCGCATCCTCCAGGTGCCAGAGGTACAAAGCCTTTCATTGCTGCATGCTAAAATAAAAAGGAAACTGTGTTGTTGGGTTTTTTTCTGGAAAAATCAGATTCTCCCAGGGCTTTAGGTTGCATATGTTGATCTCAGCGGCCAAGCAAATATATTGCTGGTGCAGAAGGACTGGCCCTAAAGGGATGGTGGTTTCCAGCACCCCTGTGAGAAACACCTGCAGGCAGGGCTGACTCCCCAGCACTTTTGCTGTCTGGCATTCCTGGAGAGGAAGGCAACCCTGATCCTACATTTAAGGCTGTGTGTCTTGGCTTGTGTGCAGAAAAAGGGAAGGAGAGTCGCCCTGTCTCAAGTACTTCAGGGCTTCATGTGAGTTTTGATAGCTCTTTAGATGGGCATTCTTAATGTGCATTTACAGAGTCCTGTGGCTCTGTAGACTCTATGAGCTCATATCCAAGAAAGGTTCTTTCAGCACAAGTATTGTGTCCCCAGCTCATCACATAAAAAGGGTAGAAGAGCAAGGAGAGGGAGAGAGTGTTGGTGATGCAAATGTCATGTGTCTGTGCCTTTAATAAGACTCATTCTGACTGGTTTTGTGCCTTTTGACTCTATCTGTCTGCTCTTATCCCTGAGAAGTAGAGTGGCCCTTGAACTAACACAAATTCAACAAAAGTAGCACATCAGATAACAGAACTAAATGGGCTGCTGATATGCATGCTGTTTGCTTATAATCTCCAAATGCAGGTGTCATTGACCATATATTAACTATCAGTTTTTACTACCAATTTGCTACTGCCTGCATTCTTTTCAGTTGTTTTTGGCCATTAAAAAATATAGAAAATGCTCAGCAAGCCTCCTTTTTAAAATACAGTACTCTTCTGATATGTTCAAAAAGCTGCTCTACAGAAGCTATTTGCTTTTTTGGACTAATCACAGAGGCTATCAGCATAATGATTAAAAGGATAAAGAAGTGATAGGGGAAAAAATTAGTGGACAGGATTTTTGCAAGGCTGGTGGCTTGGGGTGAGAGGGAGTTAGACCTCACCACAGCTGGTGGCACGCTTGTACAGGCAGGGAATCATCCCCCAGTTCATCCACACACCTGGGCCTGATGGGGCAATGCAGACACTCCTTCACTCTCTCCCCACAGACAGGCAGCCAGCAGGCTACTGCATCATGGCAAGGCAAATGGGTCACAGAGAAAGAGGCTTGAAGGCACAGGCAGAAATACTCAAATTGAAAATAAGACTGGGTCACAATAACCCCATGCAATACTATGTGCTTGGGGAACAGCAGCTGGAAAGTAGCCCAGTGGAAGAGGATCTGGGAGTGCTGGTAGACAGACAGCTGAACATGAACCAGCAGCATGTTCAGGTGGTCAGGAAGGCCAAGGGCATCCTGGTTTTTGTTAGAAAGAATGTGGCCAGCAGGACCAGGGAACTGATTGTCCCCCTGTACTCGGAATTGGCGAGACTGCAACTTGAATCCTGTATCCAGTTCTGGACCCCTCATGACAAGAATGACACTGAGGTGCTGGGGCAACTGAGCTGGTGAAGGGCCTGGAGAGCAATTCCTATGAGGAGCAGCTGAGGGAGCTGGGGTTGTTCAGCCTGGAGAAAAGGAAGCTCAGGGGAGACCCTACTGCTCTCTACAACTGAAAGGAGCTTGTAGCCAGGTGGGGGCAGGTTTTTTCCCCTGAGAACCAAGCAACAGGGCAAGAAGAAATGGGCTCAAGTTGCACCAAGGGAGGTTTAGACTGGTTGTTAGGATGAATTTATTTACTGAAAGGGTCGTAAGGCGTTGGAACAGGCTGCTCTGGGAAGTGGTGGAATCATCATTTCTGGAAGCATTCAAGAGTTACCTGTGTCTGGTACCTGGGGGACATGGTTTCATGGTGAAGATGGTGGTGGCTACGTTAATAGTTGGGCTTGACCTTAGAGGTCTTTTTTGACATAAACTATCCTATAAACATTCTATATCCTTTTAATTAACACGTGAACAGCTCTGCATCCTCCTGTATTTGAATTTTTCAGATTACAAGAGAATTTTTTTTCTAAAGGGCACGCTGCAACTCGGCAGGGCTTGGAGGAGGTTGTTTATGAGCTAATTAGTTTAGCATTAATCACTGTGCTGCTGGAGGCCACGGGCTCTCCCTCACAGCGGTCAGAGCTTCACGGGCCGAGAAACTGGCGTTTCTGGTCCAGCCTGCGCTGCTCCCCCGCGCCCTCTGNGCTGCGGACCCTGAGGGGGTGCCCCTGGCACAGAGGGGGAGCCTGAGGGGGTGCGGGCGGTGAGGGGGTGCGGGCAGTGAAAGGCTGCGGGCCCTGAGGGGGAGCCGGCTCTGAAGGGGGTGCCCCTGGCACTGAGGGGGAGCCTGAGGAGGTGCGGACGGTGAGGGGGTGCCGGCGCTGAGGAGGTGCCCCTGGCGGTGAGGGGGTGCCGGCGCTGAGG
>VWZD01002460.1:478705-488974 GCA_013396695.1 Sakesphorus luctuosus
AGAAGTAGAGTGGCCCTTGAACTAACACAAATTCAACAAAAGTAGCACATCAGATAACAGAACTAAATGGGCTGCTGATATGCATGCTGTTTGCTTATAATCTCCAAATGCAGGTGTCATTGACCATATATTAACTATCAGTTTTTACTACCAATTTGCTACTGCCTGCATTCTTTTCAGTTGTTTTTGGCCATTAAAAAATATAGAAAATGCTCAGCAAGCCTCCTTTTTAAAATACAGTACTCTTCTGATATGTTCAAAAAGCTGCTCTACAGAAGCTATTTGCTTTTTTGGACTAATCACAGAGGCTATCAGCATAATGATTAAAAGGATAAAGAAGTGATAGGGGAAAAAATTAGTGGACAGGATTTTTGCAAGGCTGGTGGCTTGGGGTGAGAGGGAGTTAGACCTCACCACAGCTGGTGGCACGCTTGTACAGGCAGGGAATCATCCCCCAGTTCATCCACACACCTGGGCCTGATGGGGCAATGCAGACACTCCTTCACTCTCTCCCCACAGACAGGCAGCCAGCAGGCTACTGCATCATGGCAAGGCAAATGGGTCACAGAGAAAGAGGCTTGAAGGCACAGGCAGAAATACTCAAATTGAAAATAAGACTGGGTCACAATAACCCCATGCAATACTATGTGCTTGGGGAACAGCAGCTGGAAAGTAGCCCAGTGGAAGAGGATCTGGGAGTGCTGGTAGACAGACAGCTGAACATGAACCAGCAGCATGTTCAGGTGGTCAGGAAGGCCAAGGGCATCCTGGTTTTTGTTAGAAAGAATGTGGCCAGCAGGACCAGGGAACTGATTGTCCCCCTGTACTCGGAATTGGCGAGACTGCAACTTGAATCCTGTATCCAGTTCTGGACCCCTCATGACAAGAATGACACTGAGGTGCTGGGGCAACTGAGCTGGTGAAGGGCCTGGAGAGCAATTCCTATGAGGAGCAGCTGAGGGAGCTGGGGTTGTTCAGCCTGGAGAAAAGGAAGCTCAGGGGAGACCCTACTGCTCTCTACAACTGAAAGGAGCTTGTAGCCAGGTGGGGGCAGGTTTTTTCCCCTGAGAACCAAGCAACAGGGCAAGAAGAAATGGGCTCAAGTTGCACCAAGGGAGGTTTAGACTGGTTGTTAGGATGAATTTATTTACTGAAAGGGTCGTAAGGCGTTGGAACAGGCTGCTCTGGGAAGTGGTGGAATCATCATTTCTGGAAGCATTCAAGAGTTACCTGTGTCTGGTACCTGGGGGACATGGTTTCATGGTGAAGATGGTGGTGGCTACGTTAATAGTTGGGCTTGACCTTAGAGGTCTTTTTTGACATAAACTATCCTATAAACATTCTATATCCTTTTAATTAACACGTGAACAGCTCTGCATCCTCCTGTATTTGAATTTTTCAGATTACAAGAGAATTTTTTTTCTAAAGGGCACGCTGCAACTCGGCAGGGCTTGGAGGAGGTTGTTTATGAGCTAATTAGTTTAGCATTAATCACTGTGCTGCTGGAGGCCACGGGCTCTCCCTCACAGCGGTCAGAGCTTCACGGGCCGAGAAACTGGCGTTTCTGGTCCAGCCTGCGCTGCTCCCCCGCGCCCTCTGCTCCTCTGAAAGAAAGGCGTGAATCCATGCGGGAGCCGGAATCGGAGAAGCCGGGGCTGAGGGAGTGCCAGCGGTGATGGGGAGCCAGGCTGAGGAGGTGCGGGCCCTGAGGGGGAGCCGTGGCTGAGGGGTTGCCGGCAGTAAGGGGGAGCCGGCGGTGTTGGGGGTGCCGTCGCTGAGGGGCTGCGGGCTGTGAAAGGCTGCGGGCCCTGCGGGGGAGCCGGCGCTGAGNCGGCGCTGAGGAGGTGCCCCTGGCGGTGAGGGGGTGCCGGCGCTGAGGGGGTGCGGACGGTGAGAGGCTGCGGACCCTGAGGGGGTGCCCCTGGCACAGAGGGGGAGCCTGAGGGGGTGCGGGCGGTGAGGGGGTGCGGGCAGTGAAAGGCTGCGGGCCCTGAGGGGGAGCCGGCTCTGAAGGGGGTGCCCCTGGCACTGAGGGGGAGCCTGAGGAGGTGCGGACGGTGAGGGGGTGCCGGCGCTGAGGGGGTACGGGCGGTGAGAGGCTGCGAGCCCTGAGGGGGAGCCGGAGCTGACGGGGCGCCCCTAGCGGAGCGTGCGGCGGGGCCGCCCCCGCGCGGGCAGGCGGGGAAGCGCCGCCGGAGCCCCCGGGCCCACAGGGGAGGTGGTGCCGCAGGGAGGGCGCTCCGCCGGCTGCGTGCGGTGCAAACCTGTGCGGGTTTTTGTGCTTCTGCAGGAAATACGTGAGGACGCCCTTGTGCGGGGTGAGCCAGCGCAGAGAGAAACTGGTCCCGGTGGAACTTGCCAAGAGAGAAAATGAGCAGCTCTACTAGACCCAGGGCACACAAAGCAGCCTTCACCAGAAGACTGATTAAAAAAAAATGTTAGGTGATGCTCACGCTCTGATGGTACACATGGTATCATTATAATACACAAAAGATATTCTCTCTTTCCTTTCTTGGTAGAGCTTCTCTCAGTGGCAGTTTACAGCCATCAGTAAAGATTGCTATAGTTTATAGCTGCTTGGAAATCTAGGCTCTATCTGTTTCAATCCAGCATCCCTCAGCTCCCCAGAGGTTAATCACCTCTTACATACAGAAGGTGAATGGAAATTAGGATATCACACACAATTCTAGTTATCCATATTCAACAACATTTCAGTCTGGAAGAAGTCCAAAGAAGAACTGGAGTGCCAAGGAGAAGGTAGAGTCTCACAGGAGAACCCTACCAAAGACAGGTCTGTCTAGGCTAGTGAAAAAGGGGCTGATAAAGGGTGAACAACTCTCTGTTGGTAAGTTAGGGAAGTATCCTGAAGTATTCAAAAGCCTCTACAAAGGCTCCCATAAAAAAAATCAGTCTTTTTTTCTTAACAGGTTAATAGATGTTGTTAGAGTGATCAGCAGATAAATAAATGGTTCTTTGCTTAAAGAAAAAAAAAACAAAGCATGCTTTAAGAGCATGTTGACTGTCTCAGTAGCCACAAAGCAGCATTTTCCCCAGAATTTAATGGAGCAATCAAGACTGACACTGTCAGCTGGAGTGAAGAAATGCCTTACTGACAGAAGGTTTTACTTCTGAGTAGAGATCAGTTCTGATCAGATTCTCACATGGTTGCACTTCTAGATACTGACATCACAAATTTATAGGAGCATGTCTAGTCAGACAGTTCAAAACCTGAAAAGACACTATTGAAGCCAAGGCCATGATTTGCCAGAAGTCACTGAAAAATTTGCTACCTCAGGATGGGAACCTATTGGCCAAATCTGTATCACAACTTGCCTGCATCATAAGCTTTAAGTGAACCAATACTGAAACCCTGTTGGACTTTTGGTACAAAAGTCCGGTAAGTGTCCTAGGGACCTGGGGTGCATTAGGTAAAGCATTACTGGCCAGTTGAGGGAAGGGGTTGTTGTGCTCTGCTCTGCACTGGTGTGGACTCATCTTGAGTCCTGTGTGCAGTTTTGGGCACCACAATACAAGAAAGATATTAAGCTATTAGAAAGCATCTGAAGGAGGGCAATGAAGATGGGGAAGGGCCTTGAGGGGAAGCCGTGTGAGGAGTGGATGAGGTCAATTGGTCTGTTCAGCCTGAAGGAGATTGAGGGGAGACCTCATTGCAGTCTACAACTTCTTCGTGAGGGGAAGAAGAGAGGCAGACACGGATCTCTTTGTGGTGACTAGTGACTGGACCTGAGGGAGTGGCCTGAAGTTGTGTCGTGGGAGGTTTGGGTTGGATATTAGGGAAAGGTTCTTTACCTAGAGGGTGGCTGGGTGCTGGAAGAGGCTCCCCAGGAAAGCGGTCACAGCACCAAGCCTGACAGAGTTCAAGAAGTGTCTGGATAATACTCTCAGGCACATGGTTTGACTGTTGGGGATGTTCCTGTGCAGGGCTAAGGGTCTGACTCGATGATCCCTGTGGGTCTCTTCCAATTCAGTGTATTCTGTGATTCTGTGAAGTAGTTCTCACAATGCAGGATTAACTGTGCAGATCCCATATGATCTAAAACAAGTGAAACTGAATTGCTAGGCCACATCTGCTGCAATAAACCCCCAACTTACAAGTTTTGGGTTCATTGTAACCTCTTCTAAAATTTTCCCATGCACACCTATTTAGTGCAGAAACAAATAAAAATGCCATATTCCTGAAGAAGGTATAGTTCCAACTCTGGTTTTACTGCAGAGACCCTGATAGCTACAGATAGCTCCTAGAGGTGATGATGCTGTAGTTAAGGAGTTTTGAAAATCACTATAGCTACAGTCTTTATTGCAGTTCTATCGACTTAGCCTTATATAGCCCTATAAATGTAGCCCTAATTATACTGGTCTTTTACAACAAAGCCTGAATATCTGATGACACAAATGCTCACAATCCAATCAACTATGAAAATACAAGGGAACAAAGGGACAGATCTTACAAATCCCATCCCCAGATCTCTGAAGCAGTCCACAAAAAACTGCCCCAGATCAAAAATTATTCTGTATCTCTACTAATGGACTGGATTACAGAATAGAACATGTTTATTAAATATGCAGGCAACGCTAAACTTGGGGAGACTGGTTTGGAATTCAAAACTTCAGAAATCTGGGAAAAGCTGGATGCAATTCTGAAAACCTAAGCGCAAATTTCTCTGGTAACACTAGCTGCACATCAGAGAATGACAAAGTGGCACTAGAAACCAGGAAAAGATCTAGCGGCTGTGACAACCCACAAGCTAGCAATGAGTCAGTTATCCATCTACTGCAAAAAGGAGCCATGAGGGTGTATAAATAGAACCAACCCTTTTCTCTGAAGAATGTGAAATAAACTTTTTAAGGTGCTGCCAGTGCCAGAGCTGAGCACTGTGTGAAGTTTTGCATGGGATCCACATGGAGGGACCAGGGACAGATGAACAGTACCCTAAAAAACATGATCATTGAGGCAGAGCTGGTGATTGACAGGTAAGTTTCATCCAAAGCACCGCTCCTCATACTGGAGGTGAGAGTCATCACGCTGGGCCATGCTGTCTGGCCCATATTGTGGCTGCAGGGGTTGGTAGTGAAAGCCTGGGTGAAGGCAGCACCAACACAGCACAGGAAACAAGTGCTAACTTGTGAAGATGGAATAGGGGGTATGTGCCTACACACACAAGTAAAAAGCATCAGCAGCAAGGCTTATTCCAGACTGAGGTGGGGACCTACCTATTTAGAGCAGTAGAAAATTGAGTGATATCCCCGAGTATAAGCATACACTACCAGATACCCTTCATCATCAGAGGTTTTAAAATGTACTTTTCACAGTTTGAAGCTAGGACAGGTAAGCACATTTTCCAAGGAATCCTTTTACTTGCTATTAATTCTCTTCCTCAGTACTATCCTGCAAGTTTGGGAGTGTGTTTTCAGCTCTGTCATGGATTGTTACAAAGGCCTCAAACTGCTAGCACAGATCTAGGCAGCACAGCCAAAGAAACAGTTCCCATTTTAATACATTGCAGCTCATTATTAGCTTTCATTTTTGTTCTAAGAGACAGATTTCATAGAACATGACAGTGCTAACAAAGCAAAATGTTCCTCTTTCTCCATCAATAAATTTAGGAGACACATGCTCATAAAAGCTCCAGATATTTACCAGTAGCACTCAAGGGCTCTGTAATATGATTTACAATGGCCAAATCCTTATTCATCAGTTTAGGATTACACTTTGTTCCTGTAAACCCACGACAATTTTGCTCACTGTTCAAATACCTTCTGCTTTTTGTTTTTTTTAGACTGTAGTAATAATAACTAGTGTTCCCTAATGGTGGCTTGTCCATTGCTCTCTGACTACGCACAAAATCCTTATTAGTGTCAGAAGTGCCAAGGTCCATGTTACTTGGTATGAACTGGGAAACATATAGATCTTTTCCCTGCTTGCTATCATAAATTTTGTGACTGTTGAACTCAACTTCCTAACTTCATGATTCAAGTCCTCTTGGACAAGCTCAAGAAGTGGGCTCATGGAAAGCTCAAGAGGTTTAACAAACCCAAGTGCAAGGTGCTGCACCTGGGTTGGGGTAACCCCTGGTGTCAATACAGGCTGGGTGATGAAGAGATCAAGAGCAGCCCTGCCAAGAAGGACTCGGGGGTGCTGGTGGATGAGAGTCTGGACATGAGCTCACAATGTGTGCTTGCAGCTCAAAAAGCCAGTTGTGTCCTGGGCTGCATCAAAAGCAGTGTGGCCAGCAGGGCAAGGGAGGGATTCTGCCCATCTATTCTGCTCTGGTGAGACCCAGCCTACAGTGCTGCATCCGGCTCTGGGGTCTTTAGCACAAGAAGGACATTGACCTGTTGGAGCAAATCCAGAGGAGGGCCACCAAGCTGATTAGAGGGATGGAGCACCTCTCCTATGAGGAAAGGCTGAGAGAACTGGGACTGTTCAGTCTAGAAAAGAGAAAACCTAACTGTGACCTTCCAGTACCTGAAGGGAGCCTACAATAAAGATGGAGAGGGATGTTTTACAAGAGAATAGAGTGACAGGACAAGGAAGAGCAGCTTTAAACTAAAAGCGAGTAGTTTAGATGAGGTATAAGAAAGAAATTCTTTACTGTGAGGTGGTGAAGCACTGGAATGGGTTGCTCAGAGAAGTTGTGGATGCCCCATCCCTGGAAGTGTTCAAGGCCAGGCAAGGTGGTGCTCTGAGCAACCTCATCTAATGAAAGGTGCCTTGCCCCTGGAAAGGGGATTGAAACCAGATAGTCTTTAAGGTCCCTTCCAACCCAAACAATTCAATGATTCTATGATACCTACACCGAATTTAAAAAGACTTTTATGCACATAGCACTCTGGGCTTGTGGCAAAAAGTAGCTCCTTTATTTTTGTTCTAAGTGGTTTGGTGAAGCATACTACTCCTTCCTTTCCTTAATTTCTGCACAAAGTCACTATGGACAGCCCCAACTTCTATACCACCTCCTCAGGCAGATTAAATACGTCATGCCAGGCATTTGCTTCCTCAGGATGTTCTTGCACCTCTCTTTCACAGCTGTGATTTCTCGTACAGGAACAGCTCAGTTTATTATTTTTAGCATCCACTAAGACTGTACATTACCTATAGTGTACAAGAGTAGGGTTATGTTTCTCTTCAGTGAGATAGGGAAAAAAGACATCCAAACATTTATACATATTTATTGTATCTTTTTAAAAGTAGCATTTGCAGGTACTTTTAAGCATTCACCTCTCTTCTGCTTCAAATGTGCACTTATTGAGAGAAACATCTACTGGCTTCCAAGTCCAAGATTAATACTAATACATGCCAGAATCAAGCTTCATTGCTTGTTGGCAGCTCCTGTCATCAAAATACTATACAGTAAGAACAGTGTAGAAAAGGTCTCTGTTAATCATTCAGCAATAGGCTGGGGCTGGATTGGTGTGATCATACCATCTTCTCCAGCTGAAGCACAACACTTTTCCTGAAAACCAAAGCTTATATCTTAACTTTTTTCTCTTGCATCGAGTAAGGTGGACAAGGCAGTTGTTTTTTCTACAGTAGCTTACATTGATAAGGTAATTAAACTATTTGAGACCGTCCAAAGGAGGGCCATGAGGATGGTGAAGGGTCTGGATGGGAAGCCTTATGAGGAGCAGCAGAGGTCACTTGGTTTGTTCAGCCTGGAGAAGAGGAGACTGAGGGGAGACCTCATTGCAGTCTTCAACATCCTCACAAAGGGGAAGCGGAGGAACAAGTACCAATCTCTTCACTCTTGTGACCCATGCCAGGACTCGAGGAAATGGCATGAAGCTGAGTCAGGGGAGGTTTAGGTTGGTTATCAGGAAAAAGTTTTTTATCCAGAGGGTGGCTGAGCACTGGAACAGGCTCCCCAAGGAAGTGGTCACAGCACCAAACCTGTCAGAGTTCAAGATGCATTTGGAGAATACTCTCAGGCACATGGTGTGATTCTTGGAGTGTCCTGTGCAGGGCCAGGAGTTGGGACCCGATGATCCCTATAGGTCCCTTCCAACTCAGCATATTCTATGACTTATCTATAGGAAAACACTTGCTGAAGACCTTTATGTTTAGAAATGTCTTCTCTTCATGTAACAGTAAGAAAATACTTGAAGTCTGGCATGTAGTTAAGAGAACTGTGAACAAACCAAATTTCATCCTCGGATAAACATATGTAGCTACTATAGATTTCAATCTAACCCACACACAAAGTTTTACACATACTACAAATAGAAACAGAAGGTATCAGCAAAAGACTATTCTTACATTGCTTCAAATTAATTTGCAACTATACAATTTTAACTGTAACAGAAAAAAGGGAAGGAATATGACAGAACAGGTATGAAGAGAAATATTTTTCAAACCTTTATTTGTGCACATTCATCAGGTGAAAAAGATAACTTTTACAGCTTCTTTGGTGCCCAATATTCAGCATACAAAAATGTAAAAGACTATTCACAAACAAAACACAAGCTCAAGCTAAAAAAAAAAGTCTTAAAGGTAGTGCACATCGTGACAGATTTACTTATGAATACACAGAAATTACTGCAAAAATAAATAGAATGTCTTTTTAAAAGCAGCAATTTCATCTCTTGTAAACTTCTGTTTTTACAATACAGCACTGTTAAGAGTAAAATCCAAAAGAACTGGAGTCTATACTGTAGCCATGAGCAAGTAATAGAGTCTGTATTCCTCTGCTATGGTTGGTCCAGTTTTCCTTTTTGCTTTTAGTCCAATGTGCAGCAGTCTTTAAAGGTGCTTGGTTAGGGAAACTAACCATCAAGTGGTGAGTTATAAAATTTATTTCCTGCTTTCGAACACGAATGGGTAAATCTGTTCCACAGCACTGGCAACAGCCTTTACGTTTGGCCCTGAGACATAGTTAAGAAAAAAAAAAGCAGTAGAAAGAGAAAAATCAGGGAATCAGAAATGAAAACAACAACAGTATCTTTAAAATAACCTTAATATTTTAGCTATCACAACTTTATACTGTAGGTAACAATAATTTCTTCCCCATTTCTTCTAACGTAAAAAAGTGTTTCTCTGATCACTTTTACTTACAAGAAAAGACTTTCACGTGTAATTTGCAAGATGTTCTACAATGGTCAATGGCTAGACTACAAATCAATAATACTGTCATTTAATTTCATAATAACTTGGGTGCTTTTTGGTTTACTGGCTTAAACAGACTAGAGAAGATGCAAAGGCCAGAGGTAAAAGCGGTATTTTTACTTCTGTCAATCTTCTAGGAATTTGTATTTTTCAAAGCCTAGCCACTTTTAGCTTATTTTAAATCCTACCAACAAAAACTACCGCTAAGCAATACTGGATTTAACCCAAATACGTTTCAAGCAATATTATTTTATGTTTGAAAATTACAGACTATTACTTTCTGTCCTGGGATTTGCAAATAGCTTCATCATTGATCTCAGTACAAAACCTGCAAGCCAGGAAACGGCTTTTATTGTCTCAGGATGAAGTTTATGAAGGTTATCAAACATGATCTATGAGTGGTGAAAGAAAAGGAAGAATGAACTAGAGATGCTTTGTAATGGTATTAGACCATTTTACACAATGTAAAATTAAGTGAACAGTAACATGGCAGAAAATATTAATTCTGGATAGAAGCTTAGTGATGCAGATAAAGGAGAACAGCAATTTTTCACATGCTTTGATGACTGTGAACTCAGGGTTATTTTTAACACCTCTTTAGACTTCAAAAGTTTCTTCCAAGTATAGAGAACTATTAAAAATGGCTCCCAAAAATAGTAACTTCAGTACAAATTACTTAAGTAATTATTGTTTTCCATGCTTAGAAAGAAAATGGACTAGAATAGGATTCTTCCTGTATTTTCAAACTGTTCAAGTTAAGCACTAAGATAAATCAAGCCTGGTGAAAGATACTTTTCTTCTGGCCAGATACTGTACCCTCCTTAAATTTAGCTGCAATTAAAGAAATTGAAGTTGCAGAGAAAGCCTTCCAAAGTGAGAGTATGAGTAGGCCAACAGTTCTAGTAAAAAAATGCTACTCTGTAATGTTGAAGAGATGTAAAAGCTGGATCATCATTGTGGGGTATTAAGAGAAGAAAAAACAAAACAGACCCCCAAGATAACCGAACAACCTCCTCACTGCTCATTTTGGAGTTAAAAAAAAATATTTCACATCATGAAAGAAGTCTTTTATATTATCTTTCTCAATGTAACTACATCTTTTTATACTTGGACCATTAGAAGAACTCGCCTTCCTGAGTTTTTTGTAA
>VWZD01002460.1:491594-514469 GCA_013396695.1 Sakesphorus luctuosus
AAACAGTAGCTGACCTCTAACAACTGCAAGACATAATTCCCACTAAAGTGAGACAAAATGATGTTTTTGGTTCTGTATTATTTTAATATGTATTCTCTGAAAAACCTAACTTCTTCTATCTGGAAAGTCCCCATGCAAACACAAAAGAGAATGAAAAATGAAAATTAGAAAGAGAGATAAATCATGGCATGGCACATCCAAGACCCAGGACAATCATGTCTCTGATTACAAGGGAAAAACCACTCATGTCTGTGATTCAGTGCTGGTTCCCTCAGTTGAGCTTGAACAGAAGACAGTACAAGTCTGATGAACTGCAAGCACTGGTCAACTTTCATTTATGAGAAGATGCTATGCCATCCTATAAGTTTCCACAAATGTGCAGTTTGAGAACATGTATTTATGGAAGGGATGTTAATGCTACATGCAGTGTAATTTACAGCTTACAAAGATCAAAGAAAGAAAGAAAATTCAAATATTTAAATACATAATAAATACCTGCATTCTCAAATCTTATCTCACTTTTGTTTTTAAAAAAATCTCAGACCAAGTACACTCAATCCAAGTAATTTTTTTGAGCCTACCAATAATAACACTTTCTCTACAGCTCTTCTGGCTTTTTCACTCAGCAACTAGGTCCTGGTCCTAGCACTGGGAAGCAAAATCCTTTCAACATTATCTTTTGACTGTTTTAAATATCTTACTTCCCTAAGCCTACTGGCCCTGAAGTTAAATATTCCCAAGAAGTTAAATATTTATTTTTTGACATCAAAATACCTGTAACTGTGATGCTGCCTGTGGAAAAAATCTGTAAGGTAGCTCTGAGAGATTTTATTCTGTAACACACGGCTGGATGAAGTTCTGGTTCATAACTAGAAAACAAAATAAAAGGTAAAAAAAGAGAGATCTAGAACTGAAAAAATAAAAACTTAAGAAGTATACCAAGACTACAATTCTTTAAAATCCTACCATACCTCGCATGAGGTCTGTTATTCTTCGTAAATTCTGGCAATCTGATCTCAAAGGGCATGTTGCACACTGCTAAAACATTCACAACTTTAAAATCTGTGAAAATTACCTTTTCAAAAGAGAGGAAAAAAAAAGACATTAGAAATTCTGTTTACAGTGAGGCAGATGTGAAAATTGTTTTGCTTTAAATGACCAGTGGCCAGTACAGCAAACTGATTTTCTACTCCATAACTTTCTGAAATCCAGCTCAAACCACTTGCTCTCAGTTATTCTTTACCGCAGACATTTTAGATGACAATAAAATAGCCAACAGACAACTCCCCCCCGCCAAAAAAATACACTGCTGAGGAGTCAGTGTTGGCAATATCACTAGGGAAACTTTTGTTCATTTTCTGAGATTGCCTAAACTTAAAATGACTGTTCTTCAATCTAAACTTTTTAGAAAGACATTACCAATAGAAGCAACTTAGCCTTATAAAAGGTCAACTATCAATTTAACCTTCCAATAAAAACTGCTGACTTTATTACAAAACTTGGTGGTCCACCCTGGAAGCTCTGTTCACCTCACTGATGTACTGTTCCATTCCAACTTGAAGAATTTGTGACAGTGTCAAGCTTGTGCTGGGGTTTGATGCAGTATTACTAAGATAGCCTGTCACCACTGCCTTTATGTACTACATTCAAAAGGAGTCTCTCCCCGAAATGGCAGCTACTTCTGTCTATTAAGTTGTCTGCCCCTAAAATGGATCTGTAAGTGAACAGCACAACAGACTATCAGGACGTTTTAGAATACTAAACCGTGTCACTCTAAGTCATTCATGTTGCTGTCTTTCAACCCTTGCTATGCAATGCAAGTGGTGGTTTTGGCTCGTAATGTTAACCCAAACCCAGAAAAAAGAGGGGTTTCCTGTCCTATTTTATTTGGCTTATTTCCTGCTGTGCAGCTTGACAGCACAGAAGCACCTTTTCTCCTCTGATTTTAATTAAAGAGGCTCAAACTTGCCCTTATGAAGATGGAAATGTATCTGCTATTTCATCAGAAATGAGTTAAAATTACGTACAAATGACAGCAAAGTTTATATTCTTCAGCACTTTTTCCAAATAAATCTTTCAAGATATTGTAAATAGCCAAGAAACATCTGTGGGTGGTTCATTTGTTCAACAAATTTTGTTGTTCATTATCCAGTGAAGAAGCACTACTCTGAGCTGCCAAACAAAACTCAAATCCACAAACCAAAACAGCTTCTCTTCACCCAGCATCTGGAAAACGTATGCTGACACAAAAGGGGCATCTGAGTGAAAACACGCTCACTGCTAAATTGTTACGCTCCCTCATTTTTGTTTCTTTCTAAAAAATTAACTACCAGCATTGCTTGAGTCATACAAATCTTTTTTCATTAGAATTACCTGAAAACCTAATTTCTGTAGACTACGAGCTAATCGTCTGGCACCAAATTTAGCTTCTTCTTCACTATAAAGAAGAAAGAAGAGAATCTAGCATTAACAGAAACAGAGTATATATTCGTGTGCACACATACCACAACAGCAACTCAGACTATAAAAGGAACTGATATAATGTAGCACATCAGTCATGATCACATGGGCAACCTTCACTTTATCCTACTGTAGGTATTACACTCTACCTACTCATTCAAACAGAGTCCTTCGTGTCTGAAGGATATCTTGGCACTTGGCTCCAGCTGAAGTGAGAGACACATTTCGATCATACATGATTCTAAATACTCTTAAGATTCAAGTAAGAATATGGTAGTCTGAAGTTAATATCCTGAATAATCATTTTCCATTTTGAAACAGTGGTCATATACAGAAAACATGCAAATTTATACTATTGCATCTTATCCTTGCTTTACAATGCATACATATCTTAAAGGAATTTAGCTGTTAAGAGTTTAGTGAGTCTCCCATGGAGCTGAACTGAGGGTCTATTTTTGTTTCTTTCCAGTTCCTCAACACTGTATAACTTGATTAAATTCAGAGAATAAGAGATATCCCTCAAGGAAGGTTGTCCCTTCCCAAGTCTCAAGTTCTGTCCAAACATACAAAATTCTTAAAGACTTCTCAAATCTCTCTAGATTTTCTTCATAAAGCAGTTTTCCCTGCTGCTCTCCCCAAGAAGGCTGAACTGATGTTGTTTAAGACTGGAACACAGTCAAGACAGACAGCTGACATAGACAACTTCCCCCAAATATGTAGCTTAGCAAGGATCTACATGTGATCCAGTGTGGGCAAATCTAAACAGTGGCAAATACCACATCTTCTTCATTTACAATGTTGTATTTTAAAATACACAAGAATTTACAGCTGGAGAAAGAATCTTCATGAACTCACCTTGTGGCTCCTGTGCAAATAACCTTTCCTGAGGACCAAATTGTGGCCGTAATCCTAGGTTTCCTAAGCTTCATTAAAACCTTCTAAAAAGAAAAGTGGAAAAATTGGAAATTAGCAGTAGTTCAATTTCATACTGGAAAAAAAATTACCTGTTACAAAAATCAACTGTTACACTAAAACTTCCTTTCTTTTTAATAGGCTTCATCTCTTTGAGTAATTAAAAAAAGCCCCAGCTCCTAAGCAGTGCAAAATAAGCATGAAATATCCCAGCCAAATGTTTCAGTGTTCATAAAATAGATTAAGGTATTTTTCAATGAAAGTCTCAAACATCATGCTGATGCTCTTCCTATTACAGTGACTTGACATTCTCACTTCTTATCTATATTTTCTTGACATAGCTGTCAAATCTTGGGTGGCAAAATGGAACCTGAAGTGTAAGAGGTCTCATCACATACCTTATGTCTAATGTTTACCTCACTAGTTGCAGTCTCCTGAGACAGCATTTACTCACTTCCCTTACTGTACATTTAGTGTATGACTGACTAAAGCCCTATCATAAAACTCTGCATTTCTCTATTCACCCTACACAGGCATCAGGCAGAAGAATGTTTAGCTTAAGGAACATCTCTAAAACCAGATAACTGAAGTATGCTGAATCTCTTACCCCAACATCACGCTTGTATATCACATTTGCCCCCTCTAATGCGATCTTCCTCAAGTTTAAATGACATCTTGTTCTAAAAACACACACTACATTCGTGATTAAAATGTCCAGTGCAACATCACTGTCCGCATCCATTGGGGTGATTTACAACTCAGTTTTCCCACCAGCTCACCACGAAGATCACATCCTGAGAACAAAAATTATAGAATTAAACACACCAGTAGAAAATTGCCTATTAATGCCATTGTATACATTAACCCCTTAAAGGAGACAAGAAGCAGAAATGACTACACTCTGACTCATTTAACTGTGTGTGGGGAGGGGGAGTGTCTGCATCCTGTATGCTAGAAAACAGGAGGTGACTTGTTCAAAGCCATGCTGCCAGACTTAACAGAAATTGTTTATACATATATACATACATATATATATATAAAGAATATTTAAACTTGCCAGTTAAATATGTTACAATTCTTACTAACTATATTAGGATACTGTAAAGATTACTGAAACATCTTCCATAGCACCAGTGGATAATCTTGCCTCAGCTCATTTGAGGATGTCATTAGACACCTCTGGAAAATGCACTTCTCTGACTGCTGAAGTTGATAATTCTGAACAGCCTGACATTTGTGTTGGAATGGATAAGCCTGTGAATAACTCTGAACTAACACAGGTTACACAAATTGCAGTCTGTAGACAGCCTGCTACCACAGCCTTCCCATCTTAATCCAGCACTCTTGGTCTATCTCTCCCAGCAATAATAGCATAATGCAAACAATACAAGATGTCCTAGTGACAGCAACAGCTTGGAGTGAGCCAGTGTCCTCTCACTCCCTTCTGCACAGGAACTGCACAGAATGAAGGCACTGTACGGGCAGAGTAGAATCGAGTGTTTCTTGAGGAAAAGCAGAGGTAACTGAAGGCACAGGGTGGCCACCCAGTGCATGCACAGCAAACCTAAGGCAGCCAGGAAGCATCCAAGCTGTCTGTGCACATCAAAGGTGATGCTCCTATACACACTTCAACCAGGAAAAGAGAGTCATAAGACCAGGAGTTGGGCAACCACTCATCCCAGCCCAAGAATGCCCAACATCTCTTCTGTAAGCACACCAAGACAGTGGACACCTCAAATAAATCTCAGGTGAAGAACATGGGGAAAGAAGACAGGAATAGTACAAGAACACTTGCATGCAGTAAAAAGGACTTATATAAAAATTTTAGCAGTATTTCATCCAAAACTAACAAAAAGGGAAGGAAAGAACAAAATCAAAGAAAAATTGTCATATATATGAAATGCTCTCCATTGTTATTGCCATGGGAGAAGCAGAAGACTATGCCTCAAGAACAATAATATATGTAACAGATTGTAATGCATTTATATAACTTTAAATTTTTTTGGCTTTACATTCTATATCAGAAATCTTCAGGATACAAAATTAATGTTATTATCAGTATTTTCATCTGACTACAACTTCCTAACCATCACGCCATAGTCTATAATTGAGAACTCACTCAAAGTACATCTTTACTACCACTCGCTGATAGTACTTAAGTAACAAACTACAAGGCAGATGTGCATAATGTACTGGGTCAACTGCTATGACAGCTGCTGCTTCTACTTTGCAGCTTGGTCCCTGCTGAAAGAATTATTCTGTAACTGTTATCTTGTCCAATATAAAAGAAAAAACAAGATGTGTGATAATAAGAAAAGAGATGAAGAAACAGCAAGAGAAAAACCAAAGGCTCTGTGTGGAGGTGAAGGAAATGCAGGCAAAGAAGAGAACAAACAGTGACTAATTAGTATTCCCACATCCTTTTTTAATTTTTTTTTTATTGAACTAAAAATTACATGAATCCTCAAAATTCAAAATTACTTATTCCATCTGGTTTTGATGGACTGCTACAGATTGGGTAAGTAATTTATGGCATCAGATCCAAAGACAGCGTTTGTGCAGATTTTGAATGGCAGGCAGGGCCAGCACGAAGCTGGAACCCCTGGCATCTTCAGAGAGGCATTTGTTTTCTACCCTGGCTCCAACTCCTGGCTCTCACAGAGTTCATTTACTGGAACCCAGGAAAGATTGTCAACAACATACCTCCAATCAGAAGCGCCCAAAATATCAGTAAGTGTGTACTGGCACACTCAGTCTCTACATGCTTAAAGAATCCCACTGTCATGCAGAACACCCTCCAAAGGTTGCTAACATGCAAGCAAAGCACAGCACTGTATGACAATGACCCCGTAAAACTCTCCATGGCTTATTTTAAAAAGATCCTGGAGAAAAGTCACCTGCTCATTCAGAACAAAGGAAAAAGTGGTTGAAAAGAGAGGAAAATTACAATCCAAAAGGAAAAGTTCTATTATTAAGGGGGTTCTACAGGAGAAAAGGTGGCTGTGGAGCTGTCAGTAAGGCTGTTTTCAGCAATTACAATGTATCTTGGTTAGAGATACAATCTCCTTGCATAGATTTGAATGGGAGAAAAACTACAGAGATTGGTGGTGTGCCCCTTGTTTTCATTAGCCATGTTCTGAGAGCACAAGAAAACAGATATTTACGGAGGAGCTTTTTAATTTGAAATTTTATTAGAGCTGTTGCTAATATTTTAGACTATGTTTTGTGACATTCAGTTAAAAAGGGGCATGACTTCTTACAGAAATGATACCTGAATACAGTGCAAAAATAACAGAAATGGTTACTTGATCTAACAGCAGCATTTCATTGTTAAAACTTTTCACTCAAATATTGAACATTGCAAATGTTAATTACCACGTTTTTCTCATTTATATTGAGAAAACTTCCTATTTGCTGCTGTTAAACACCACCTGCCTTCTTTGAGAACCTGAACCTAAGTGTCAATGATTTTGAACACACCCATTCCTATTCAGTATACAAATGCAATGTTAACCTCTTCCAAGCCATGGTTTAGAATTATTGGGAAAACCAAATTGTTTCTAGGTTTGGATACTGGTGTCCAAGCAGTGAGCAAGCATAACCTATCACAATCTTTGACTTAAGCATTCATTTTAATGTCTCACTGAACTTATGGCAAAGAAAAAAAAGATCTAGAGAGAAGATGTCCTGCTACCTTTCTTTGGTAATCCTCAAAGAAATTCGAATTCATAGGAACCATGAGAACAAAAGCAAGTCAAATGTTTAAAAAAAAATACACTGACTACATAAAAAAGAAAAAAACTTACAAAAAAGGTGTAACAAGGTCTAAGAAATAAAGAAAGATGTTGTTCTTATTCATATATATCTCCAGCAGCATGACCACATGGAACAAAGGAATTCTGAACAACATTCTGATCCTCCTCTTTCCCATTTTTAACTCGCATTTTCTGCTATTCATATACACTACCATGACTCTGTGAAAATCCAGGTTTTGGGAAATAACATTCTCATATCTTATCTGCAAAATGGGGAAAATAATGCTCCTTATATATCCGCCTGTTTCTATTCCATATTGATGCAGTTACACTTGCAGAACAGAGAGGCTGAGTAGGAACTAAACATCTGGTTCCTTCCAGTTCTGGATTTGCAAATGCTTAAGTTGATTTTATTGAGCTCAGCTTAGGTTGTGTTGACTCATTTTGCCTAAGGTTCTCTCATTGAACTGCAGAATTTTGGCAGTCTAAATCTCAATTCTAAAGTTATGTTTTGCCAGTTAATGCTAATTTAATAATAGGTTGTTTGAAAATAAAATAATTTGTCTATATGTACAGCATTTCTTTGAAAATATATACTTCACTCAACTTTCTCCAGCACAAGAAACTAGCCAACTTTGATTTCAAGTTGTCTTGCACCAGCATAACACAATCTACCCCGACAGAGAAAAAAATACTTAAATACATCTCTGCAGAAGTTTGCATTATTCTGTTTTATCAGGGGAAATCTAAAAGGTTTCAGGGATACATCTGGACTATTACCCTAAGAAGAAAAAGAGGAAGGAAAAAAAAGTAGATGGGTTAAGAATGAACACAAAACAACAACAAAAGCTAACTCAAGGATACTTGACACTGTAATGTATTCTACACCGAAACCAGAGAAACCTCCCAGAATAAGAAATACTTTGGAGGAAGGAATGAACACTCAAGTTCTCAAAGCATTAGCCTTATATCCCCTGTTAGAACCAGGACCATACTATTTTAGATATTTTATAAACACACATGAAGACAAAACACTCTGCAGTGAAATCTTACAACCTAAAAAAAGCCAGCACTCTCTGTCTTCTAAAAGTTCCAAAACATCCACAGCATTATCATCAAAAAAGGAAGCACTTTGGACAGGGTATATAAACAAAGTATTATTTTAAGCTTTTGACTACCTTTGATCCAAGAAACTCAGAGCTACAAAGGTATATGAGGCATATCTAGCAATGGTTACATTAATGCTACAACAGTTTAATAAACATATTTTTCACCAGCAGCTTAAGTATAAGCAATTTCTGCTGGTTAATTTTAACCTTGCTCCAAAGCAGTTCACCAACTGACTTACTCCACAAACAATTCCAACAGCCCAGCTGAAGGGATATTGGTCGTTATTGTGTCAGTAGGCATTTGTCAAACTAATGCCTGAAAAGCATCTTTGAAGAAGTTAACATGAACCTCTATATGACACTTCCACTTGAGAATGGAGCACACAAAAAATAAAGCCCATCAGGAATGGGAAGAGTCAATTACAGCCTTCCTCTGAAGGTGTATTTTTAAAGATTTGTCATCAGCCCTGCAGGAAACAGGTCCATATGAAACACCAGAGGTTAAAGACCTCTGAAATTTACTTGAATTCTTGGACATAACACGGTCACATTGGCAGGTGAATGACTCCCCAAACTGGGAGCAACACAGCTACTACTGTCTGTATAGAAAATCCCCTGGGCCAAATAACTTTCTTTGTTACAGCCACTGAGCTAGTGGGACATACTTCTACTTTTTGTTGCAGTGACAAATGAAATTATGCCTAAAGCAAAAGGTCATCTTGAAGCTACTATTCTCACCTTTCAGGATAAGAAAATTTTCAAATATGCACAAACCCAAAACCAATGTCAAAACAGGGATTTGCTCAATTAGATCAACGTGCAGAATGAAGATACCACATACAGGAAGGACCTCAATCCCGCTGTCAAATCTCTTGGATATGCCTACTGCATCTCTGTGGACCTGGGGTCTTCCAATATAAATCCAGTTGTAAGAATAAAGCCAAACAAGTTTACAGAGCAAGACAAGAAAACATATTTTAAAATTGTAACTCGTAAAAGGCCATTTTCCTCAAATCTTTCTCTAGTCAAAAAGGTTCATGCTCATATTCAAAGTAAGATTCACTTGAACCCAAGTCTGTGCCACCTTTTCCTTAGAACATACAGTTCTAAGAACTAAGCATAACCTTGAACCATACTTAACCAAGCATTACAAAGAATCCTTTCCGTCTTTATAATATGTGGAAAATCATCCTAAGCATGACAAAAGTCTGAACCAATAGATTCGGTGGCCATACCAACTTGACAAAAAACCGTAAGAAAAGTAAAAATGTTCAGATGTAGCAAAATATTTTAACTTAATGGGGGAGCCTCTCACCCCTCCTCGCCTTCGCACATTTACCACTTGCGCGTCTCAACTAAGGAATCACAAGTACCATTCCCTATTCCAGCTGCTGGGAGCGTGTCTCAAAGCCCTACACGCACCAGCGTCACAGCGCTCCGATTAACAACTATTCCTTCGCCCCTTTCAGCTCCAGCCCGAAACTTCTGCGGCCGGCCCGGCCCGAACAAAGCGCGGGCGGCAGGCCGGCCTGGCCACGCCGGGCCCTCCGCTCGGCCCCGCCGGCGTGTGCGGGCGCCGCGTTCCCCGCCAAGGAGCCCTGGGGGCCGGGCGCGGGGCGGTCGGTGCCCCTCGGGGCAGCTCCTGGGCTGCGGGGAACGGGCCGCTCCCTCCGGGGCATGGCCTGCCCCTCCCCTCCCCTGNTGCCAGTCGGTGGGTCCCGGTCGCCCGGCGGCTTTCCGGGTGCTGGGCCGACTCCCCACGACAATCAACATCCCCCGGCACCGGGGGCATAGACGCGGCGCGGCTAGAGCGGCCGCCGGAAGTGTTGGCGGAGGGAGGGAGGGAGCGGACAGGGAGGGCGGGGCCGCCCAGCCTCGTTTCCGCTGTCGTGTGCCGCCCACGGGGCCGCGGCTCTGCACAGAGACACAGCGCGGGGCGGGTTGGACGGCACCACCGAGGGCCATCGTCCAACCTTCCTGCCCAAGCAGGGTCGTACCAGGGCACATGGCACGGGATCGTCTCCAGACGGTTCTCGAATGTCTCCAGCGAGGGACACTCCACAGCCCCTCTGGGCAATCTGTTCAGTGCTGGTCATTGCACAGTACAGAAGTTCTTCCTCACGTTCAGGTGGAACTTCCTGTGCATCAGTTTCTGCCCTTTGCCTCTTGTCCTGAAACTTCTGTCCGACGGACAGAGCCTCCTTCACGCCCGCCTTACCCGAGGCAGCGCCTCTGCCACCGAGGCTGCTGCGGGGCTGATCTGTTTGCACCTCAGATCTGAGCGCTCAGGGCATGTTCCAGGACCAGGCGCTTCTGTTGAGATCACCTGCCTGAGCACCTCCTCAGCCTCATACAGACCCGTGGACTTGCCTGCTGCACACGCACTCTGACCTTGGTGTGACTCTGAGCCTTGGTCTGACACAACCCAGCAGTCTTTAGTTTAGGACTCAACACCAGCATGCTGCCAGTACTGCTGCTGTATATATGCATATTGCACTGCAGCAGGACTCTGCTCACTGCCTCTTGTCTACAAATGAGGATTTTTTTTTTAATTTAAAGAAACTTCGTTTGGTACTTAAGGGATAGTCCACAGCAGTAAACTTTGGGACCTTGGTGTGTGGGCTGACTACTCACCCCAAGTGAAATGAACAGATGAGCTGGTGACAGAGGTCTCAAAATATGTCCAAGTCCTATGAGGACTATGTGACCCTCAGGTTTTTTTTTTTTTGTGGTTCTAATGTTAAATCAACTAAAGTAAGACTGCTGCTTTGCACTGTTCAAATATGCAGATTGTTTCATCTTTGCAAAGCAGGCACGTGGTACACGCTTAGAGGAGAGACAGAAGGGGACATGCAGACACAGTGGGGTGTCTGGGTTCTCTCTGTCCAGGGCAGTCCTCCAAGTTTGGCACTGTTGCACCTATGCAGTCTGTAGGGAGTAGAGCCTGTGATGAACTACCTTTCAAGCTACACTTACATTTTCTCTTGGAAAAGCTGTACTTCTTCACATGGGAACCCAGGAACAAACGAGTGCCTGCAGTATGGCCCATTAAGGACCCACCACCCAGACTGAAGAATGAAATAAAGTTGGCAAGCTGACTTTAGGTTTCGAAAGACATATCAGTTTTTATATGAAAAAATATATATGTATATTTATATGGGTGTACTTCAGAGTATTCACTGTATCGACAATTTCCTGAAGCTGAGGATCTGTAATTGTGTGTCATGGTAGCAGAATAGCTTTAATTAGGATAGAGGGAACAGTTATGAAATTTACATTTTGAAGTCTTCAGAACTGGCATATTTCCTCTACTAGATTTAATTTAATCCTTGAAATGCATTACTAGGTTCGCTTGTCAAGAATAATTATTTCCAGCTCTCACTTCAAATCAGCTGCAAGTCCATTAGTGACTGTGGTTGAATCCGGTTTTGTTTCTCTGGTAGCAGGCTGGTTGCACACCGGCGTGCGGCAGCACTGCCACCCTGCGGATTTTTACAGACACGGATCTTCAGGTGAAGATGGTCAAGCGAGGCCAGTTTTTGGACATTAGGATTCTGAATTTACCATAGTTCAGTAACTCTGCACGGGATCTCCAGCATTTTTACAGAATGCCTTAAGGCTAGTTTTGTTCCTTATGGGCTTCAGCCTAAAAGCTCTGAGTCATTACAATTAACATAGCCAAGGTGGGGTACTCTGTTGTGATGGTTTTTTCTGACAGTTCTTTCAGGTTCTGTATGGTATCACAAGAGCTGCTACTTTGTTTTTCTCTGAATAGCTGATCACATGGGCAAGTTATGAAGAAAAGCTTTATAAACCCTGATTTTGCTTGAATTCTGACTAAGCTTATGTTTTTTTCATCATAACCTTTAAGTTCTACAGAAATTCAAAGCAAAATGTCTGCTAGCAAGTACACATCAATTGTCTGTCTCCACATGCCTGTTCTTTTCAGGGTGTAACTTTTTCTAGCGTGTATTTTTCAGAAATGTGCAGTCATCACTGGACATTACGAAAATTATTTTTACTGATGAAGAGATGAACCTTTACCATTTCAAAGTTTTGACTGTCTGAGCTTTTCCTGTTTAGACTAGGACATGTTCTGAAGATTGCATCTTTAACTATATATTTGGAAAATGTACAAATGTAAGCAAGTAGTTATGATCACATTAACATGGAATGCAAATAAAGTAATTGGGTACCTATCTAGTTTGACTTGTAAGTTTATAAGTTGTGCCTGCAAATTTATTCTAAATCTATATAGTTACAAACCTGGTTATCCTGTTCTTGTGTTCTCCCCTTCCTGGTCTCCATTTATCCATGCAACTCGATAACTTGTCTCCACGGCTTCCTCCACTAGTAGGACTGAGATGCTAAGGATTTCCCACCTGCAGGAACTGTGTCCTCATCTGCCTCTTGCTGCCTCTTGTACTGACATCAGACAGGGAAGGCACAGAGGCCATTTCTGACATTGTCACTTCCTTAGTATGTGATTTAATTTTCTTATGCCTTTGTTTCTCAATCCCTTGTTTGGGAAGTAAAGAGGAGATGGAGATGTGAGGAGGGTCTTTCCTGTGCTTGGACTTTCTGCAGCATGGAATCATGGGCTGCTTGGGACCATCAGTGCTCATGCTGTAAAAATAAGGATAATTTGAACTTTAGGGCACTGCACATGTTTTTGTTAAGTAATTACGGCAATGAAAGTGAGCAAAGATGCAATTTCATTATGTTGTTATTCATCTGTAACTGCAGGTTTCTTTTTTTTTTAATAAAAGCACTCATCAAACTGAAGCAAATGCTTGGTTATCTGGATTTTTCTATTTTTACAGGATTAATGTACAATCAGATAAGATCCTGTGCAAGGTAAACTGTGGGAAAGTGTAGGGGGGAGAGACAAAAGCCGGATGGCTCCTTGAGGCAACTCACAGCCCACAGTGAAGGCCAGAGTACTGTGGGCTCCATGCAGAAGACTGGATTGAAGTATTTGTATTTGAAGAGGAAGTACCTAGGAGCAACCTGTGCCACACATGTTCCATAGAAATGTGTGAAATGTTCTCCAGCTGCATGCATGTGATACTGGAGATTAATTATGAGACATCTCCCAAGCTGGCAACTAGCAGGGAATGAGCTTAAACCAGTGGCTGGAGATCAGTCAGGGAGGGAATCCTTCACTCCAAGGGCTTTGTTTATCAGGTGAAACCGTAAACTCAGCTTTGGCTTCTCACACCTCTCTGATGATGTACAGTATAACTCAATGCCACCACTGTGAAACTGTTACCTCTCTGCTGTAAGTGGTACTTAAACTAGCTTGACAATATTCAAACATTCTGTTTAATACAAAAAAGATACATTTAGTTACTATATAGCATGTAAATATTTATGACATATTTTTATATAGTGTATATATATTACATAGTATATGTATGTATATATTATGTAATAGGTATTGCTGGGTATACTGTATAATATAATATTAGCATATTAAGAAAATGATGTTAAAGTACCCCAAAATAAAAGTCAAATTATCAGGATGAGGCTTTTCTTTAGTAAACTTTACAATAATTTAACACATATCTGTAATTTCAGCCTCTGTGACTTAATGGTATTTACAGATGATGCATACTGACTTTTGTTGACAGTAACAGAGAAGCATGGTGAAGGTAGAATCAGAAGACTGAGTGTGAGGGAAATGACGGAAAAATTTTGTGGGAAGATAGTAACATTGATTCCTCAGCAGTCTCCCTGCCATGCTACCATGTATCTGTAGCCAAACTGAGGGTGCTGACCTCAGCTTGCCCTGCTCACCTTGCTTCTTACCCCAGCAGAAAGAAGTTAAGCATCTACAGACAGCACCTATTGACTGAATCCTTCCATGGACTTAAGTATGGGAATATCTCAGTTCCAGATCTTGGAATGAGGTTAACATGATGCTAATTGTCAGGGGCGAGACAGAGATACTCTGAAGGCATACATCAAATTTTGGCATCAGGGAACTCACAACTCAGGTGAAAAAGGTACTATAAAGCTTAATAGAGTTAGGGAACAAATTAACAGAGGTTTTCAGTGTCATAATTTAGGATATAATGTTTAAATCTCATGTTATGTTTGTTCTTGAACTTGGTCTCTTGCTTCCAGTGACCTTTAGTCTTCATATATATTAGTTAAAAGATGCAAATAGCAAAGAGGTTCCCCATTAAGAATTTGGCCCATAAAAGAAGAAAGCAGGTTGATGTAGAAAACAAGTGAGAAGAGCATGAGGCTGGTGTGAGAAAAAGGCATGAAGTATCTCTGTCGCTCTAGCTTCTAAGACTTTCAGTAAGATTCATAAATTAAACAAGGCTGAGGCTTATTTTTCATAGTGCTTGGGGTTTAGCAGTGTCCTTGCTACACTTTTGGCCTGTTTGACTAACTTTCTCCCAGAAAGTATCCAAGCATGGCTTTGGCATAGCATATGCCAGGAGACGATTCTTACCCTTTTGGTGAGAGTGGAATAAAACATAGAGGTATGTGTGATGTGACCTCAAACACAGCATGGACTGTCAAAGCCACTGCATGGTATGTAGCTTGGTTTATCAATTCTAACAAGTGTAGACGTAGATATAGATTCAGCTTTAGAGGATCACTTCCTACAGTTTTCTGATTCCTATTTTTTTGTACTGAATTCAAAGAGCAAAGATCTCCAAGGATTTCAGCATGCCTGTGAGAACAGCTCATGGATTTATGCACCAGAAGATCTTATGCCCTAAGCCTGTTCCAGGTTTACATGTGAACCTTCAGCCATTCATTTGTCAACTCTCTGTCTCTTTTTGTTCCCATTTGTATAATGATAGCAGCCTCCTATAGAAAAATATTTGGCTGTGAGGGGATGGCCAAATGCTTCAAGGTAACTCCTGTCCTTTGTGTACTTTATTGACTCTGAGATGCCAACAGTAAAGTCCCTATGTAAGAACAAACCAGCATATTATCAGTGAAGAAGAACTGGAAGATTCCGGTTAGCCTGGCCATCAAAAAACATCACAGGAAACAGGATGCTGAAGCAAGAGGCTGTACTGACACATTGATTGTTTTCACCATATGATGGTCTTTGCCTCATCCCTGACGGAGGAGGGAAGTGCTGCTGTGGCAGCCTGGGAAACCATCCAGTGGGACGGTTATCTGTGTGAGTGCATCCCTGGGAACGCTCGCTGCCTGTGCCCGCTCCTCCTCCCCTGCTGCTGCTGCGCAGGCTTTCACAGATGTTCCTCCCAGAGAGGGCAGCTGCCGCTCTCAGCCTCCTGGTTTCCATCTCCCTGGTGGTCTGGCTCCACCCGTCTGTGATGGAGCTGCTGATAGTTCCTCCCTTCCTCAACTCATCCTGTAGCAAAGACTGAGCTGCAGTAGTCAGAGGAAGAGGAATTATTCTGTGCCTTTCCCCCCCCCCTTTCTTCTTGTCTCCTGGCTGTGTAGCTGTACCTTTTCTTTCTTTCCCTAGTATTTCTGATCGTTTTTTCTTAAACAGCATGTAGACAACTGAGAAAAAACTCAAGAGTGTAGATTGTCTGTATTTACAGTCAGATATGTTCCTATAGTTAACACAGCAGCCTGAGGTCTAAATAAGCATTGGGGTTTTATTTTGCTCAAGGAAAAGAACCTCCTAAAATTTGAACTGAAGGAAGGATTTGCATTGGTTTTTACTCTCCTGCTTTTGTTATGATCTTTTTTTCTTACAAGGAGGTTTAGATCTTGTGAGGACAGTGTAGCCGTATGCGTGCATGCGTGTTGGCTTGAAAACGCATTTCATCTGTTTACAAGTTTCAGTTTAAGGGCAAAACCCTAAGGCAAGAAAATGCGTCATCCCTGGACTGTTGTGACCCTAGGGTATGTCCACGCTGCATTTCGGAAATGGGATGACTGCGTGCCTAGGCCTACTCAACGTCAGTTTTATACTCAGAGACTCCAGTGTCTGAAGTGAACTGAAGAAAAATCAGTGACTTGCAGAACTTTGCTGAGCTTGGAGTCTGCTGGCAGCAGTCCTCGCAAAGGTAAAACATGGCTTTTTGCATCCCTCCCAGAGCATAGCTTTTAGGTCAGACCTCTGACATCTTCTCAGGGTTGCAGAAATTCACCAAGCCATAACATATCAGTAGCTTTGCAGCAGTAGAGACAAAAAAGTGCCATTATTACTGGTGGTTGTGCCACTTCCCATCCACAAAGCGTGCTGGGCTGAAGAGCATAAAGCAATCCGTGGCTGAAAAGTCAGCACAAGGTTGTGTTTACACTATGGGCCTGCATTTGACAGCACAGCCTTAATGCGGGAATAGTCAGTGCTACATGTGCCAGCCATGGACATGAAAAATTTGAATCTCTGGCTGTCAGGAAAAATTCTGTATGGTGGTTTTTCCAGGTATGTATAAACATGAAAATTATAGAGTGCTCTTGTTTGCTGCCACAAATTTCAATTTCATTCCATTGAAATTGGAATTAATTTCAATGTCACTGAAATTTCTTTTATCAACCTGTCCCTTTTGGGAGACAATGAGTGCTAGTCTGTCTTCAGATATCTAGACAAAAAATAGAAATACCCTGAAATTTCATCAGATTATGCTCTCCACTTGTACACCAGATATATGTAAGATTTGTTCTCTTTTAGAAAGCTTATTACCTGCAATTAGATAGACTTTTTTTTTTACTATATGTAATAATGAATGGTAAGGACAGTGGGGTTTTTCAAAAATATATGCAATTTGTTGAAAAGGAAGCATATTTTTTTAAGGCAGACACAACTGTTGGTTTACCAAAACCTACCTGTGCTTGTGATCTGATCATTATATTGAGGATTCAAAGCAGCATCCCAACAGAAGAAACCACACAGATTTTCTATGTCTTTTAGTTTCTGAGGTGAGCTGGGAATTTTGACCCTGAAGGCACTTTAAAGAATAAGCTATCTTGCCGATGTTCTCCTTATGCACTTTGCAGCTTGAGGGCATAACTATATCACTGTGGCCTCACTGCCCCAGTCAGTGCCCAGGACAGCAAGGCATTTTGCAGGTGCCTGCAAAGTGGGTTTCTTGCTATGCTGATGTTTCAGGCTGGCAGATTTCCATCCCAGTGAGATAAGCGTAAAACGTATTTTCTGTAATGGATGGAAAAATTCTTGCTCCTGAAGACCCAACAGACTCTGAAACCTGCTGCAAACCAGTACAATGACAGCACCAAACCCAGGAGCCCAAGCACTGACTGCAGCACTGCAAATAAAGGATTTTGCTGGTCTCCAGCTGAACTGAAAAATAGTCATGAAATAGCAGGGTGAAACTGGGTTTCCTTCCAAATAAAAAAAAAGGGAATAATAGCATTAAAAATCAAGTAGAATTATGTTATAGAGTTCTTATCTTAAAACATATAGGTCCATATGCAAGTTTACAAGTTTTTTATGCACTTGTATCCTGTGATTGAAGCAGCATTTGGGGCTTCATCTACAGCTGGCATTCTGCTCTGTATGCTCTGGAATCTAATAAAGACTGAGTTCATATTGAAACCCTTCATTTAAATGCAAAATTTAAAGACTTTACTCAGCTGCCTGCTTTCACTGAAAAATTAAAAATTATAGTAACTTAGTTATCTTTGAGACCTCTGTCAAATCCAGCTGAAATCAGGCAATGAGTTGAAACATTATTAGGAAAGAATGTATACAGACACTCACACAGCTGCATCTATATCCATATAGATACGGAAAGATAAACCAAGTCAACTTTGTTTCCACAGGGAGAAGGGGTATAAGTGTAATTTGGTAAACATTAACATGCATCACTTTGTACAGAAAAGCAAGAAAGAAAACAAAATACTTTCTATAAAATCATTGACATCAATGCAAGTTCCTTTCAAAATCATAAATTGCTTCAGTCAGATTAAACATACATTTTCTGTTTGCAAATATTTTGCAGTAAAATTACACTCAGCAGTAGGGTAGAATAATTTTACTCATTGTCCTGCTCAGATATATTGTATAACTCTTAATTCATCTAGAAACTTGGGCCGTTGAAGCCAACTGCTAGCACTGTCCGGTCTGAGCCCTTACACAAGAAGTCAGTGGACCAAGAGTTCCCAGACACATAAATGCCTCTGGAAAATATGTTCATTTTCTTCAAAATGGAGATAAAGCCACCAATTATTTTGCAATCAGAGTAAAGTTGTTATTTACCTTTCTGTGTATTGCTGGTTGCTTTTGTTTATTACTTGTTGCTTTTTCCCTTTTTGTTCGCTGCTGAACTGTTGCTCAGAGGCAAGGACTAAGGAAGGTGGAGGATGCTCAAGGAATAGTTTAGTCCCCAGGAGGCTTGCAACATAGACTGCTAGATAAAGTGAACAGCAGCACAAGAAGTCACAGTGTCTACAGCCTCTTCTTATCGTTCCATTTACACTGCAGCTTTCGGCACATGGTTACAGTTGTGTTCCTCACATTTCATGAGAGACTATTGTATTTCTCCCTTCTCTTTCTTCAATGATGAATTTCAGGTGGCGAATGAACACTGCATGCATATGGTTAATTCCATTAGGTAGGAAGATGCTGATTGCAGTTAGCAAGCATTGCAAAGCAAAGTGGCAAAAAAACCTCATTTTAGAATATTCAGAATTCAACTCAATGTTATGCGTATCTCAGATACATGTAAACTTCTGTTTTCTAGAAAGAAATCAGCACCTTGCTATGAGTCTTAACCAGGCATTAGTTAGTAGAGACTTAAGCCGAGATTTTGATTGATTACATACAATGGTTAATTTAAATTCAGTGGGTAAATTTAGAAGTTAAAATGTGCATTTGCCATATCAGTCATCTGCCCTTTGCTTAAGGCCAAAGGCCTCTATTCTGTCTCTCTTTAACAGACCAGCAATTCCCACTGGATTTCCCAGTCCCTGTAGCAAAGAAATCAGCCTGTTCAGCTGTGCTTCCCAGAGCTGCTCATCTCTTCACTAGAGCAGTGGCCAGAGTGTATGTTTGGCAGTAAAGTCAGTCAGTCAGTGTGTAACTGTGTGTCTCACCTGGTGCAAGCCCTGCTCACCACAGCTGAAGTTGTGCATGGTTAGGCCAGGCGACGAGGTCTGCTTTTAATTGTGTAGGATGGAGATAAAGCTGTGAAAAAGCAAAATTAAACAGCTCTCCCCTTCAAAACCATTAGGACAATACTGCAACCCTTCCCATAACGAGGGCCGAGATATTTGCACTGCCCTCAGCTCACAGCGAGCTGCTTTAATTAAACCTAGTCTAACCCACGCATGAACCCAACTGGTGAATTTGGGTTGCCTGGAGGACGCGCCACCTCGTCCACTTATCTCAGGGGAAAGTGGGGGATGAGAATAGACACAATCCAGGCTGCACAGATGCCCGTGGTGGCTTAGTGCTCGCCTGCAGGATATCCCAGGGGGAGGGAGCCTCCGGGAGGGTCTGTGGCCCCCGCGCTGTCTGTGAGTGTGCCGCAAGCCTGCCACCGCCCCCCGCAAACCGGCCAGGACGGGAGGCTTGGTCCGGAGGCGGCCCTGCAGCCCTTGCTGTCCCTCTCCTGCTTTCGGCCAGAAAGTACCCAGGTATCAAACGGAACCGAGGGATGGTATTGAAAGAGCAAGTGAGGCGGAAATTTAAAGCCCCTCTGCTAATAATAACAGTATAAATAACCGAAGACGTCTTGTAAACAGTGCGGTCATAACCCTGAAACATTAAACAGCGCGGTGGGATCTGGCGCATCAGCTGCCGGCGGCCGCTGCTGGTGCAGGGGGAGCGCCCCGCACTCCTGTTTATCTCAGCCTCATCTCCCACGGGCGCACTGATCGATAGAGAGGAGATGTTTAAGTTAAAAATTCCCGGCACTGAGAACCGACTGTACTTTATCAATAGATCACTGCTGTCGTCCCCGCGGAGCGGCCGGAGCGGCTCCCGCAGTGCCCGGGCGCCGGGCTGCGGAGCCGGTCGGGCTCCCGCGGCGAGGACGAGCTGTGGGTCGTCACCTCCTGGTTTGCTCCAGGTCTTTTAACTCCGGGGAAGCAGACCTCCCGTGGCCGGGGCGGAGAGGCAGGATCCCCTCAGCGCGGCAGCTTAGCGCAATCCTTCCCCTGCCGAGCCCGAAAGTTGAAAACGAACACTTAACACCGCTCCGTGTTCAGTAGAAAGGAAGGTTTATTCACAGAAATAGAGCAGAACCTGCTTGAGGAAAATATATCTATATATCTTTAGGGTGAATTACTTCATAGAGATGACTGTCAAAGTCAATTTTTCTAGGCATCTACATATTTCACAGGTCTCAGACAAAAGATACACGCATGGTAGGTTTTGTTTGATCTGTGTCTCTTCTCTAGTAGCGCTTGAACCAGCAAGGCTGTGGTTGCAGGACACTCGACTGTACACGCATTTAATAAAGTTAAATAGAGTCGGGATCTCTCGGGGTGGATGGAGTCTTTGCTAGGGCACGTCTGGTCTCCTCTGCGCCGGGAGAGCGGCTCTCCCCGTGGCTCTACCCGGGGCTCGGGGCAGCGGCGGGGCCGCGGCGGGTCCCTGCCTGCTCCCCGGCCGCGCCGGGACGGACGCTGCTGCCCCGGCCGCGGGGCTCAAGATGCCGTCGGGCCGCACAAGCGGTTTGTGTTCACCACTTCTTTCAGGTCACTCTCGGGTTTGCCGGCTACCATAAAAGGCCAAGTCTGTAGCCAGGAAAAGACACGGGTGGGGAGGGGGTTACATATGGAAAAATGCAAATTGCAACGTTCATTTCGCCAGCGGGTCCGGCTCGGGAGCGCCCGGGGAGACCAAGCCCGGTATCCAGCGCCTCAGCCCACTTCAGGCAGCGCTCATCAGGGCTCTGGCCGGCGCTATCACCGCTAGCTTCGGCGAGGACTCTTTTGCCTTTCGCCGGCGGCTGATGCCGCTTTGCCTCAACAGCCGTGGCGGTCTCCCCGGGTGTCCTCGGGGCGGTGGAGCCCGTCTGATCCGCGGCAAGGGAGAGGGAGAAAGGAGGTTGGGAAAGAAGCCTCCCGGCTCCAGTACATCCGCATTCCCCCGGCACAGTCGCTGCGGGCACCCTGCCGCAGTCGCGCCGCCCCCGCGTTTGGCCGTGACCGGCGTGGGGACCCTTACCCGCGGGAGCTGCCCCACGCCCCGCCGCACTGCCCAGGCCCAGGAGCCGCTCGGGACTACAGCAGTCCCTGGCCGCTCTCCCTGGCCTCCTGCGGCTAGCGAAGTATGTTTTGGTGTGCCTCTGTGTGGGAGGGTACGTGTGTTGTATCTGTATTGGGTGTTGGTTTTGTTATACTTCATTTTTTTCTCCATGTCGTTCTGCTGAGGATTTTGATTTTAATCACAAACTATCTCCCAGGCCCTTATCAGCTGACATAGCGGGTAATGTACTTTCCGCCAGAGTCCAGAGCTCAAAAGGCAGAGCCTGACCCCAGTGAAATGTCCCCAGATCCCCTCTCTGATCCCTTTATGCATCAGGATCTGCACGTGTGGGCAATGTAAAGTCTGCGTGTCTAAGAACAGTCCAGGGAGATCTTGCTCACCCCCAGTTTACATCATTGGCATATATTTTTTGAGCTGGAAACTGGATGTTTCTGGTGGCTGGGTATGGTTGGGAGACCCCAGACTTGCTTGGGAAAACTTTATGTGGCAGGGAGCAGCAAGATGGACACTGTGTAGCCCAGGGAGAAGCACTGCGGAGTGTCCCTGGGGCAGACACCTCCCCTGGGCAGTCTGCACTGTTAATTTATTTCTCCTTTGCCAGTTTACACGGATAGGAGAAATGTCCTGGACGCAGCAAACCTGAGTGGCTGAGCACAGAGCCCCAAGAGCTCTGCCTTTAAAAACTTAGGGCTTGAGGGAACTGTTATAGCAGGAAACATTATGGCAGAGACCCAGGATAAGAATAAATCCTGAGTCCTTGACTTGGGTCCTTCCTCAGACATATGCTTTTCTACCCGAATTCCTATAACCTGCCCACTTGCAGGTAGAAAGCTGCCATCAGCCCTCTGAGGTTTCTCAGGCATTTCTGGGGCAGTAAAAAGTGAAGCCTGCCCCTGCCTATTTGTGGCCACCATGGCCCCTGCCTGTCGCCTGGAGGGGATTGCTAGGAACAGCAGAGGGGGCCCAGGAGGCTTGGTGCTTGGGACACAGGGTAAGAGGTTAAATGGGACCCTTTATCCTCACACACTACCCCCTTCCACCCCACTGGCACAACACTCTGTGAGATGCACAGTAAAATTTTGTCCCCGCACATACCCTATTCCAGGTCCTCACCCGCCTTTCCCCATGCACACACAAAGAATGCCTGGCCCCAGTGGGCTCTGACTTACCAAGTTGACGGGGTGGATGTAGCCATTTTCATACTTGTCATTGGCCAGGATCTGCCTCAGGTGAGCAATGTAGCTGGAGGCCAACCTCAAGGTGTCCAGTTTGGAAAGTTTGGTGTCTGGGGGCACCCAGGGAAGGGTGGTCTTAAGCCTGGAGAAGGCTTTGCTAAGGACCCTCATCCTTGCCCTCTCCCTGGCGTTGGCAGCATTTCTCTGTACCTGCTTTCCCTCCTGGCTCACTCCATTTAAAGGGCTCTTCTTGGGGGGAGCTTTCTTCCTCTTGCCTGAGGCCCCTCTCCCCTTCTGAGGGGAGCCATTCTCGCCATTAGATCCCTCCTCGTTGC
>VWZD01002460.1:515434-586668 GCA_013396695.1 Sakesphorus luctuosus
ATCACCGCTAGCTTCGGCGAGGACTCTTTTGCCTTTCGCCGGCGGCTGATGCCGCTTTGCCTCAACAGCCGTGGCGGTCTCCCCGGGTGTCCTCGGGGCGGCGGAGCCCGTCTGATCCGCGGCAAGGGAGAGGGAGAAAGGAGGTTGGGAAAGAAGCCTCCCGGCTCCAGTACATCCGCATTCCCCCGGCACAGTCGCTGCGGGCACCCTGCCGCAGTCGCGCCGCCCCCGCGTTTGGCCGTGACCGGCGTGGGGACCCTTACCCGCGGGAGCTGCCCCACGCCCCGCCGCACTGCCCAGGCCCAGGAGCCGCTCGGGACTACAGCAGTCCCTGGCCGCTCTCCCTGGCCTCCTGCGGCTAGCGAAGTATGTTTTGGTGTGCCTCTGTGTGGGAGGGTACGTGTGTTGTATCTGTATTGGGTGTTGGTTTTGTTATACTTCATTTTTTTCTCCATGTCGTTCTGCTGAGGATTTTGATTTTAATCACAAACTATCTCCCAGGCCCTTATCAGCTGACATAGCGGGTAATGTACTTTCTGCCAGAGTCCAGAGCTCAAAAGGCAGAGCCTGACCCCAGTGAAATGTCCCCAGATCCCCTCTCTGATCCCTTTATGCATCAGGATCTGCACGTGTGGGCAATGTAAAGTCTGCGTGTCTAAGAACAGTCCAGGGAGATCTTGCTCACCCCCAGTTTACATCATTGGCATATATTTTTTGAGCTGGAAACTGGATGTTTCTGGTGGCTGGGTATGGTTGGGAGACCCCAGACTTGCTTGGGAAAACTTTATGTGGCAGGGAGCAGCAAGATGGACACTGTGTAGCCCAGGGAGAAGCACTGCGGAGTGTCCCTGGGGCAGACACCTCCCCTGGGCAGTCTGCACTGTTAATTTATTTCTCCTTTGCCAGTTTACACGGATAGGAGAAATGTCCTGGACGCAGCAAACCTGAGTGGCTGAGCACAGAGCCCCAAGAGCTCTGCCTTTAAAAACTTAGGGCTTGAGGGAACTGTTATAGCAGGAAACATTATGGCAGAGACCCAGGATAAGAATAAATCCTGAGTCCTTGACTTGGGTCCTTCCTCAGACATATGCTTTTCTACCCGAATTCCTATAACCTGCCCACTTGCAGGTAGAAAGCTGCCATCAGCCCTCTGAGGTTTCTCAGGCATTTCTGGGGCAGTAAAAAGTGAAGCCTGCCCCTGCCTATTTGTGGCCACCATGGCCCCTGCCTGTCGCCTGGAGGGGATTGCTAGGAACAGCAGAGGGGGCCCAGGAGGCTTGGTGCTTGGGACACAGGGTAAGAGGTTAAATGGGACCCTTTATCCTCACACACTACCCCCTTCCACCCCACTGGCACAACACTCTGTGAGATGCACAGTAAAATTTTGTCCCCGCACATACCCTATTCCAGGTCCTCACCCGCCTTTCCCCATGCACACACAAAGAATGCCTGGCCCCAGTGGGCTCTGACTTACCAAGTTGACAGGGTGGATGTAGCCATTTTCATACTTGTCATTGGCCAGGATCTGCCTCAGGTGAGCAATGTAGCTGGAGGCCAACCTCAAGGTGTCCAGTTTGGAAAGTTTGGTGTCTGGGGGCACCCAGGGAAGGGTGGTCTTAAGCCTGGAGAAGGCTTTGCTAAGGACCCTCATCCTTGCCCTCTCCCTGGCGTTGGCAGCATTTCTCTGTACCTGCTTTCCCTCCTGGCTCACTCCATTTAAAGGGCTCTTCTTGGGGGGAGCTTTCTTCCTCTTGCCTGAGGCCCCTCTCCCCTTCTGAGGGGAGCCATTCTCGCCATTAGATCCCTCCTCGTTGCTCTCGGTGGACGCCCCAAACTCTTTGTTAGTATCCATTTTCAGACCATCGCACTCCAACATCTCCACCTCCTGCAGATCTTCCACATCACTGAGGGACCCAGTGGACATGGTCTGGAAGGTGCCAAAAGACCAGCGGGAAAGGGGGAGGGGGAGANTGAGGGAGGGAGATTGTGAGAGAGGGAGAGAAAGAGGGAGTGAGAAAGCCGAGGAATTTAGTGAGGACACTAGTAATTTATCTGGGGGATAAGAGAGGCGGATCCAGCCCAGGGGAGGGGCCCTGCCCACTGAGCACACCACATCCCCAATCACAAACCTTTGCACAGGACTGGGAATGAGGTATCCCAGCAAGCCTTTGCGAGAGCTCGGAACTGGGATTCAAATCTTCATAACTGGACTAAAACAATTTGCTCACTCTCTGTCCCCCTGTTCTGTCTTTCTATCCTCCCCCTTCCTCCTCCTCCTCTTCTCCTTCCCCACTTCCCTTTCCAGCCAGGGTTGCTCTCCCCCTCTCTGCCTCCTAGATGACCCAGGCAGCTGGTGTCATGATTCTTGATGAAAGCCAAAATGGGTCATGAGCACAGAGAGGAGCAGATACACCAGCCAAGCCTTCCAGGGAGCTTTGTAATGCGTGCTGTTGAAACACTGTCCTGTAACCTAATCTGAGGGAGATTTGTGGATGATTATATTTGCGAATGCATCCTGTCCAGCTAGTAGGATATTCCAGGAAGGGAGTGCTCCACTGCCTGTCCGGCAGCGTGGACCTTGTCGTCACAGCCTGGGGGCTGGAGACAGGACTTCTTCCAGCCTTCCAGGGTGATGTCCAACAAGTCCCAGTGCCTTCTCACTCTTGGAGTCCTCCCAGCTGTAAATGTTGGGGAAGCTTTATGGTCCACAGGTGTGCTGGGTGACCAAGATCTCGCCTGTGTGTGAGCCCCACTGAGCTGAGGGAGAAAGAGCATCATGCTGCTGGGTGGGAGGGGTGTGTGTGGCTACTAGTGAGGCAGCAAGGGTGTGCATGATATGAAGGACAAGGGCGAGGGTTATTGGATGATAGAGATCCCTCAGAAAAAACACCTTTTCTTGGTGTGCGGTGCAGAGCAGATGTCAAGGGTTCATTCTGCTGTACCCATGAAGTCTTTTGTCTGCCGATTAGTGTGTGCTCAACAGTCAGGGAGTTTTGCCTGAAAAAAAGAGGCAAGATAAGGGATAAGGCCCCTTCTGTGAGAGTGGTGGGACTGAAGGCATTAGGCCGGGCTGTGGAACCACTGAAGCCAAACATTCCTGATGGTTTTACAAGTGTGGATAAGCAGGCTGCTGTGTAGCTTGAATGAACAGATCTATGCTGCTGTTAGAATCTATATGCACATGTGTATTCTGTCTCAGCAGACCAGGCTTTTAAAAGCAGTTAATCTTGTCCTATTCCTTCTTCCTCTCCATGTAAAACAGTCTTCTAAACCCACATGTGGAGCCCAAAGAGGCCAGTGAAGCAGGAACTTATTTCCATAGTTCCTTCCCTTCTCACACACTTCCTGAAACTTCACAGGTGGCCCAGCAGTGTGGATTTTGTACACAGGGGACTAAAGAGATGGGCACAATCTGCACATGGCACCTGTCTGGACACAGGAACTGATATGATTGTAGGAGCAGCTCCACTTATTCAACTACTTACCTGAGAATTCACATAGCTCCATACAAAAATTTGCAGACTCAGATGTGGCTTGATATTAAATCCAAAGACACTGGAACAATAGGAAAAGTCTCCTACTGATCTGTATAAGCATCACATGGAGTTTTCTGCATGCACTAAATAAAAAACAACCATCCAAACAAAAATGGTGGAGGACCAAACTGGTATGTCTGCAGATTTCAAGTTTCAGTAGAGGCAGTGTGTCATTTTTGATAACCAGCAAGGAAATCTTGCCTATGTCTTGATCCATCTTGATTTCTTGGCTCATGCAAGCCAGAAGAAAAAAGGGCAGATCTAAGCTTTAAACCACCTCTTTACTGTTTGTCTGGAAGATAACACCTTCCCACTCACAATAGGATAAATACACTAAGATATCATATCTCCAAGCCCCGGGCTCTTGGGAATTCCGTGACTTCTAACATCATGTTGTGTTAACGGTGCTCTGTTTGTGTTTTCTCTGTGTATAAACTAAACATATTGTCAGCATATCAGTCCTAATTAATGAATTAGTTTTGGGTTTTTATTTTATTTTTCTAAATAATGTTGCTGTTGCAGATCCAAAATATTACTAATCACCAGTGGAGATTTATGAGCCTCTGTATTTTCTAGGCCTGATTGTTGTTTGTGCAGGTGGAGATTTAAATGTCCATATCCATTGCAGAGATTTATGGTCCAAGTTAGAATTGAGCTACAAGACTCTTTCTGGAGTAAGGATGACAGCAAAACAAGCTGAAGTCTCTAAACATGAATGACCAGAGAGGACAAAATCCCTTCAAAATTTCAGCATCAGAAGGTCCCAGAAGAACATAACAACAAGAAAAATTTATTAATACCCTTTCCATCACTTATTTTTAACTTTAGTAATTTCTAAACTTTTGTTTTAAAAAGCAGAAGGAATGATCTGGCTTTTAAAAAATGTTTTTTCTATGCTGCTGTATTGCATATCTGAATATCAAGAGATGCATACATGTGTGTTATGAGACTTTAGAACTTCCATAGATGTGTAGTTTTGACTTATTTTCATACATTTTTGAGTCCTCAGAGCCATTGAAATTGACCTAATACAGCTCACACACTTTTGTGTAGACACAGGATACATTTTTGTATTCATTTTGTGGAGATTATTGCATGTATATAATGTATGCTCACATACATATAGTAAAATGTACATAATGTCCATTATGTGTACAAGTTATTACACGGTCTTTTAACAATATTTTTATCCATTTTTCCCTCTCCAAGAGGGCCAACATGGTCAGATTTTTTTAAAAAGATGCATCCTCTCATCTCCAGGTAACTCCTGCTTTCTTATTTGTTCATTACATGACTTGAACCTCTGCTTTTTTAACCTTCCTGCTCCTTATGTCCCACCTGGCAAGCCCAGAGCTTGTACCCCTAATCTGTCTCCCAGTTTCAATCCTTTTCCCCTCAACTGTATTTCCTTGCCCAGTCCTCCTGACTCTCTGGACTACTACCCTGATTTGGAGTAGATGCTGACAGGGGGGAAATGAACCTAATCCTGTGGGAAGGGTAAAACTGGGATGGCTGCAGTCACTTCCATAAGGGTGTCACCACTTAATTTTTAAGTTAGATGACTGGGACTACAGACTAGCCACTGGGTTAATAACTGACTGGGAAAGACAGATGGAGCTAAAGTCCTTTTGGCCTTTCTAGTATATTTGCTTTTTCATTCATGTTTTAAAAAGTAAGTTGAAATACTGGCATGGGGAACATCAGTGCAAATCTGTGGATTTACCCTGTAGATGACTTGATCCTCTGCATTGCTCTGGCTACACGGAACTGTGCCTCTCACTCTTCCTTCTAATTGAGACCCACTAAGAGACCATGTAGGACATGCTTGAGATGCTGGGGAGAGAGACTCAGGATGCCTGGTCTGAAGGATGTCAGATGGGGGACATGGCACACATGGGCTTATGCTGGTCTATGACAAGTTACTAATTTCCCTCTGGAAGAAAACTGTCCCACTTTTTATGCCTCCAATCTTCCCTTTACTGTGTAGGAATAACATGGTAATTTGAGAATAGCTTTGAAACTTGAGACCAAGTTTTCTACAAGTGTCTCATGGTTTTGCATGTCACAGCTTGGTTTATTTTTTGAGTTCTGTGTCATTTATCAAGGCACCATATTTTCACTGCACATTGAACAGTCACCCAGGAAGAAACTCATATCACCCACAGCAGAGGAAAACATAATCAGTAGCCAATTTTAAAACTATCTGCCCATGTATAATACAGGTGTTTTCTTTTCTTTGGAGAATAACCAAGGAAGTCACCCACAGGCAGCCAGCAGATCATGAATTGTGTTCAGTCAGGTTTGAGAATAATCAGGAATACAAGTATAACTGTATTAGTGTTTTCCAGCTGCAATTTTTTAGGGGATGGACAGTGCTGGGGAAAATGATCAAAATTGTTTGTAACAGTGGAGTAGCTTTTTGGAAGGGTCAGGGCACTGAAAGACTGCCACAGCTCATTTCCAGAGCTATAGGTCTGTTTCTGGTCACAGTTTTAGTTTGAATGGTAAAAGACATTGTGATAAATAACATAAAACAATAATAAAAAAAAGAATAATGTTGTTGCCAAGACAGTAAAAAGGCTGTCCTGAAGAATTGGCCCAAGGGGCACATATTTGTATGTGATACCAGCATCACTGTCCGTCCCCAAGAAATCTTAATGTCTTGCTTCAAAACCCTGTTCCTTCTGAAATAGTTTATTGTGAGGAAAAAAATTCCTTCTATTTTCATTTCAAACTATCTGAAGGTTTTGTTGATATCTAGAATGAAAAAAATTCAGTCTTACTGACTGAAAAATTTAAAAGGAAATAAACTATAGTTTCAAGAAAATTTGTGTGGAAAGTTATACAGGAGCCATAATTTAATTTCATGTGACTTTTTATACCTTGAAATATCACAAACCCATTGAAACTCTGGGAAACTGAATTCAAGAAAAATGTCTTTAGTAATGGATAATGATAAAATATTTTGTGAAACTCAAAATATTTAATTCCATATTTACTATTTTAATCCTTTTTGTCACACCTATGACAATATCTGTGACAGATAAAAGTAGTGCTTTTGTCTACCACAGTGAATACCAGTACATACAATAACTGCATGACTTCTATCACCCTGACTTATGCCACCTGGGACCTTTTTCTTTGAGTGGCTCCACAAAAATCAGCAAGGCTGCTTACATGGTAAAGCAAGCCTGTGTGAACAAGAATGGCAAAAACTGCCTTTGTAGAAGCAAAGTAATTATTAAGTATCCCAATGCCTAAGAGAGATACTGACAGCAAGATCAGTGTCTTAATCATGAAGGATGCATCAATTCATCAAATCTTGGTGTTACTCCATCCCTCTCCTATTCCAGATCTCTGGTGAGGGATTTGGGACTGCCGCTGCGTTAAGCAATGCCTTGCAAAGGATCTCTGTGCTAGAAGTTTCATACACCAGAAACAAGAAGCATATAAGATGCAAAAGTCATTGAAGCAGAAAAAAACCAGCTAATCCTTAACATGAGTGCTGAGTGCAAATTTGCAATGAGCTATTCACCAACATGCTAGTGAATATTCTTTTGCTGGGTGCTTGTATGAAGCAAACCTAAGTGGCTGAGTCATGTTTGTTTATTATTCATTCCTATGCAAAAGGAGATTTATAGACAGTGAGGAAAGGTATCCTCTTCCATCTCTGCTGCAGGGACTATAACTATGCATTGCTTATAGACTGCATCTCTGAAATATTATTAGTTGACATTGTAAACTGCAGACTCTTTTATGAGTGGTTAAAAGAGAAATGTGCAAAAAAGCCAATATATCTTATGCAAAATTGTCACTGAAGTATTAAAGTGCAGACATAATTGTTTTATTTTGAATATCTCTTTCCATGATGTTTCTTTATTGGCAAATCCTTTGTATTTTTGTGGCTTTGAGACACGACATACTTTGTCAATACATAAGTTCTCTTTTGCCTTCCATTAATTTGGAAGCACATTGGATAAAGTTTTGGAAAACAAAAGATTTTTTCTTCAGAGAGAAATTTGGAAAAGAGGAACACTGTAGGGGAGTGGCAAGAAGAATATCAGCTATTCTGGTGAGATTTTATTACTTGCATAGCTTATGGCATGATGTATGTGCATGTAGACACAGATTTTCTGAAATTTCTACTCACAGCTTCTGAAATTTGGGTTCCCACAACATCCATCATTAAATGCAGTAGGTTGGACTATGTCCTCTGTTCCCATCCAAGTGAAACATCACATGCTGGGACTCAGAATCTTTGTGGCTGCTTTGCTCTATTATGGACCAAGCTGGCCATAGTTTGTGCTTTGGGACTCCCTTATGCTCCATTTGTCATGGGGGCTTTGCATTTTACCAGCTCTGATAGGTGGCCGCATTAAACCTTTTAAATACTTATGCTGAACTCCAGTGACATCGCTGCAAAAACATTTTGGCTAAAAATACTGATAAAATAAAACAGGAAACTGGCAATATTCAGCTATCCACGTGTGCAATTATCCTTAAGGGATCGACCAACCCAGTAGTTAGCTAAAGAGTGTATGTGTTATGGATGAGTCTTAAATGGGAATGTTAGCTGGCAAGGCAAAGGAGAAAGCAGATTACACATCCTACTTATGTGACATAGAAAGACCACAGTCACTGTGCCTTGCTCTTGACTCTGACAAGCCTTCCACATGCCTCACAAACTGTGACTCTCAGAGATCCTGGAACATCCCCAAAGTGGGGTCATGGCACTTTGCCACAGTGCAGTCCTCTGGTTTTATGGTGTGTATTTTAGTTCATAATACATATAGAAAATGGTGTTGTTTTAGAAAGTGGTATTGCAAAAGCACATAATAAAAATCTATTTAAGTGATTTGGTGGAAACAGAGTTTTAAAAATTAGTTGGGGATAGTGTACAAAGAAGACCGTTCCACTGTGTTCCAGTGGAATCCCATAAGGCTGAGAAAGGACCAAAGAGCTGAACCTGCAGAAGTGAAGGAGGAAAAAGCCCCAAGTATGGGCTATGAAGGCAGGCTGTGTCTCTTTCCCCTCACTACTCTTCTTTTTTCCTTTGTATATACAGATCTGGGGTGATGCTCAGACTCCATGGTGTGAAGTTCTTAACTGGGGATGTGACTAACCCAGAAAGAAACCTGATTAAAAGAAGAAAACAGAGAGATGAGCCATCAGACCTTCAGTTAGCCCAGGTCCAGCATGCTTGTGCAGTTTGGTGAGGGGAAATAGACAACACCCTCTAATATCTGCTTTGAGTCCAACCCAAGCCAAAAAGGCAAGTTTTAAAAAACTGCCTTGAATTTCTCTTCCAAGGGACCAACCATTAAAGCAGTCTGTTTTTCAGAAAGAGTGGTATGAGACTCAGATATGTATCTGCTTATGCTTTAAGATCAGATGGGATGATGGCCGAGGCTATTGTGAAGAGAGGTATTTCATGCAGAACCTCCTGATTTTAAACAGTGGAAGGATTTTCTGACTAGCTGAAGGATTTCAAGGCTTTATTTCTCCATATAATTTCAGCTTGTTCTCTCCTTCACAATAGGTCTCAAGTTTTGCACCAAAATAAGGCAGGTCTGTCTAGCAAATTTACCTGACATCATATACCATGACATTTAACATATACAAAAATTTGGTGGCAGAAATATCTTGTTGTGTACTCTGTCAGGACTGAACAAATATATACTTGTGATCACTATGAGCTGGATTGACTGAAACTTCCCCAGAGTGTTAAAGATATGTGACATTGCACCCTCAAGTTTTCTCTTAACATTGTGAATTCCTCAGAAAGACTTTCTATGGATGCAAAACCCTCACCAAGGTGCTGCTCAGCCAGTCCTCAAGCACAGGGCCTTTTAAGGCAGTCACAATGCAAGGTTCCTTAAGGTGCCAATGCACACTAGACCTCTGGGGCCAGCTTGGGATTCCCAGGATGAGAGCCTTGTTCTGTCTTGAAGAACAAGCAACTCCAGGGAAAGCCTCTGGGGACTGCCTGGTGCAGCATCCATAGCAATACACCACATCATCTTTCTATTTCTTGTCACCCTCCCGTCCATGCCCTGACTCACTGTAGTCTTTCATCTCTCCTTGGCGATGTGTAGCCAGAGCCCTTTTTTGGGATGCAAGCCCTGGATTTTTCCTGTGTTTCTAAGTATTGGTGGAATTTGTCTTATAGCTAATGGCTCAGTGACATGTGTAACACAGCCTTGCTTCTACAATTTATGGTGCAAATTAATGAAGTGCAAACTTGGGCTAATTTAAAAGAGGCAGGCTCTTTGTTTAAGGCTTTAGCCAGAGACCTTAGGAATGTGCAATGATTTTCTTCTATGTTAAAGTCTTTCTAGGTGGCCACAAAAGGGGGATCCTTTCTCCTCCAATCTCTCAGGGGTAAAAAAAGGGATGAGAACATTTTCCTGTCCTACAGAAACATTATGAGGGGCTTAGGCACTATGGTAATGGATACTGAGGGTAGCTAAGATAAATAACCTGATAGATGCAAGCAAATGATTAATGTTAGAATACTACAAATATGTTGAAAGCCTAAAATATCTTTGTGATGTCTCCTCATTTCTTGAAATGCCAATTAACATTTTTCACTCAGATACCTGATGTTTACATTGGCACATTTTTATGCTCACATGTCTTACAAAATGTATACTTGCCTGACCTTGATTTTAGATGAAAGCACTCATCTCTCAACCTTATAGTAATTCTGAAAGATAGAGAAGTTACTTTTATAGGAAGGAAAACAATGAGTTTTGATCCTGCTAGTGATGAGTGACAAGACAAAAGTTTAATAAACAACCTAGGAGTACCATCATTGGTAACACTATAGCACAAGTAGCAAATCACCATTGACTAAAGTACTCTAAAGTCCCCAAGCTCTCTGTGAAGAAAAATAAAGTGTTTCTTTGGTTTCCTGTATCCGTCCTCAGTAGAAACACAGGATTCCCTTAGGAGAGTTAAAATCCATTACTAGGCTTCTTTATGCTTTTTTGTAACTAGTTGTCTCTTCCATGAAGGACCTTACTTCCTTGAACCATGAGCTAATGCAGACTGTCAGGGTGCAGTGGGGCTGCAGAGAACTCAGGGTTTATGCCCTTCTTCCTTCTATGTCACTTTTTTTTCAGCTTTCCCACTCCACCTCTCTGCTTCCTAAGTTTTTCCTGGTACTTACCTGTGCAGTGGCTGTGCCATGTGCAGGATAATATGCTCTGAGCATCTCTTAACAATGGTGTGGGAAGCAGCCAGGTAGGTGTGGCACCCAAAGCAGAGCACTTTGTACAACAAGAAGAATGAAGGAGGATTTGTTAGAAGAAGGAGTACAGCTTAATTTGCTTCCCTAGTAGCAGAGCATACACTCAGCTCATCAGAGCAAGCCTAGCTGTTTCGTCTCACCCAAGGTACTGCTTTTTCTGACAATGATGGCTACTTTTGTTTCTCATTATTGCATCCCAGCTTTCCTCCTTTCAGACTGCTTGTCTTACAGCAGATTTGTAATTTTTGCAGTTCTGTCTGGATTTGTTTCTCAGTGATTTAAGTAGTTCATTTAACTGCTAAAGAAACTTCTCAAGTAATATTTTCTAATTTCCACAGCTGAATGGCCAAAGCACACATTTGTAGCTCCATAAACTACACCTGAGCTGAGTTTGAGCTCCTCAGTATAAAAAAAATTATAAATAGGCAAATGTATTTATAAGTATAATTATAGAGGCAGAGCTCTGTAATATATCAGGAGGCTCTTTGATACTAAACTTACTTGAATATGTGACATGTGAGGATATAAGTGACATGATGTGCAAGCAACTGTAATAGCCAAGTAATTTCTTTATTGATCTGTCATTTCCAATACTGAACTATTGTTCTTATAGGAAAGTTATAAAATACATATCTTGCTACTTGATTTTTCATTTTCTTTTGAAGAAATAGATGAGGAAAGCTGTACAGCTCCAGAATATACAACCCTACACAAGGTGTTGGAGAAGGGGGAGGGTGGCTCAGTGATGAATGACCAGTCATTCAATTGTTTTCTTTCTTGCAGAAATCAGAGACAGAGTACAGTTTATCTTACCCTGACTTTTAGCAAGACAGATTGCCAGGCAAAACCCCTGGGTTGAAGTCATACAGCCACCAAGTAAAGTAAAGAGACCATTGCTGTTACCTTTACAGGAATGACCCCTACTCTTAGTGCCTTTTAAAGTCTATGGTGTTCCTTTCTGCATTTCTAATATGAACTTTAACTACGTTTACACCATTTTTTTTATGCTGAACAAAATCTGGAATGGTTAATTTAGGGCCCAAATCGTCCACTGTTAGAGAGGCTGAGACCAACTCATCCATGTGCATCCCTTGCAAATGACAGTCACCGCTGCAGAATTCCCTCTCATACTGTATTCCCTCCCAAACTTTCTTTCAGCTGTCACTGAACTCAGTTGAACATTTCAGGTCTGCATTACTATACTGACATCAGTCAAACCTCTCTTTCGCCTCGTGGGTGTGAACGGGGATGAAAACTGTTTGCTCTGAGGTAAAAATCCCTAAGTAACAGCAAGCTAACTCCAAGATAGGCTGTCATTCTCCCAGTCTTCTTCCTGCACTTCGCTTTAGTTGTATTTCTTATTATCTCCATTCCAGTAATTTGGAACAATACTTCTGGATGTGATGTTCTGAATTTATTCCACCTACATCTGAGAGGTAATATAGATCTTAAGTGGCCTTAATCATACCCTGAAGCTGCTTGTTTCTCTGTGACAACTAAACATGGTTCGGTAGCTTAAGTCATCTGAAAAGAAACTCGGCCAATTTGCACTTTATTGAACTCTTTCATAAAATTCAGAGAACAAAAGAAGACAGAAAGAGTTAAAAGGGAAAGATGGATGCACTTGCAGTATCTGTTTCTTGCAAGTGACTGTAATGTGTTTATACAGCTCTCAGCCAGGCTAGCAGATAATTAAAGGAAAGAACTGACACAAGACACTATTCCACCCTATGGACTATGGTGTGGGGAAAGTCACTCAAGTGGGGTCATAAGAAAACAGCAGCAAATTCCCTCCTCCTCTTTTTGACAAGCTCAATCTCTTCTGTCTTGCAGTTAGAAGGATGCCTGACTAGTCCACATTGGTGGGAGGGTGTTAAAATGTATTGATAAAGTTAGGGTTCAAATTGATCTTAAAACTTTACAATTAAGTATTTTATAAATTCTGTCCACAGCAGGACAAAAACCTTTTCCAGGCTCCAGTTCAGCAGGATATACCCTCATCAGCATAAAACTATCCTATGAGCTCTTCATTATCTGCCTATTCCTACAGACAGATTACACTTTCTTCTCAGACATGTCTCTCAGTGAGATCAAGTATAGGTTTGAGTCTTTCTCTATGCTCAGATGACCAGCTTCTGGGTGGGTAAAGAAGTCTTGGCAATGATGTGATTTCTGTGCATGTTTGTGATCAGGGGAGTAATTACCTGTTCTCTGGTCATGTGGGGGGGTCAAAGAAGACCATCCTCCCTCTGGACTGCCCAGACCACTTGGCCAATTTGTCAAGAATCCCATAGGATAAATATCTGTCTCCAGAGACCTTTATACTGACAAATCCAAATAAATCAGAGTCACTTTTACTGAGCACTTCAGGAGACAGCTCAGATTTAATGAATTAGCCTTCAGACCCCCAAGGAAGATTTTCTTTCCCAAATCTAGGGGAAACAAATATTTGACAAAATTTGCTTCCAGGGTACAACTCTGTCAATCCATTCTGTGATATTTTGTGATTGCAGTTAGCAATAACACTAACAGTGTTTTAAAAAGCACCGGCAATGTAGCAAAGAGCTCTCAAGATCAGCTGTATGATCAGCATATCCCGTGCAGAGAAAGGAGGCTGCTATGGATCAGATGATTTTCCTCATCGGTGACTGAGGATAGTCAGTCACTAGTCCTTCACTAGTGCCCTTCTGCACTTTTGGCTGGAACTCCACACCAACATAGAAAAAAAGGGGAAAAAAAAGGAAAAAGAAAAAAAGAAAAGAAACCAACTTTAACCACTCACCATCACCAAAAGTCTTCACCCATATAAAACCTTTCAGGTTAGTTGTTGTGGGTCACTCAAACAGTTTTAAGGCTTAACATCTTGATCCCCTCTAGAAACTTCGATCTCAATTTCCTTCCCCCCTTTGGGATCCATACAGATGCCTGCTCAAATACCTACTGGCGCCAGAGGAAATTCTCCTGTAATAGATACCCTCCGATGCAAAACCAATATTTTGTTTCCAGGGTCATCCCTTTCACACCCCCACAGATCCTCTTGCTTCACCAACCTGCCTCTTGGTCAAGCCAAAACATGAGAAATTGTGAATCCAAAGGGTGGGATTTCAGAGCAGTTTAATAGGCTTGGTGATTGCTAAGCCACACATTTCTTGAGCTTCCTCCTCCCATTGTGGTAGCCTCATCCGATAATTTATGTCAGATTAACAGGCTGCTGGGCAGAGACCTCTGTTCACAGTTCAGCAAAGAGAGAAAAAGAGAGTAATTTAACCTGATCCAAAGTGTTCCTGATGATCAGAATGGTAACATCTCTTTGGATAGTCTAATACCTAATACAAAGGCCTAATAAAGTTAAAAAGCATCTGTCAGTGGCAGATGTAAGGGAGTGCATCAGGATCCAGTGCCAAGTAAAACTGTTAAAAAAAAAGCATTTTTGGATATAATTCAAATGTAAATAAAAAGGCAGAAACATTTGATGTGTAGTGGTTCCCCATCTCTTGTTTAGGGAATCATGCTGGCATTAGGACATGGATCAGTGTTTGGAATTTGGTCAAGAACTTCTTGGTTTGACACTATCCCATTCTACTTTTGTTTTGTTTTGTTGGTTTTTTTTATTTTTTTTTTTATTTGTGCTCTCTGGCTGCTCACACAGTTTACATGATAATCAGAGAATTGCTTTATATTAATGTATCACAATATGATGTGCTTCGTTAATAGTCATATGAGATATGTTAGAGGGAGTTCTTCAGAAAGGATCAAAAATAATCACTTTCAAAGAGGCATTTCAGGTGATCATCTCCTCATTTAGCCTTATAATACCTAATACGGGCAATACCTCCAGGATGATAGTTGAAGAAAACATTTAAAGTTATTTACTCAGATAAAATAGATAATCCTACCTTTTGTGTAATCTTAATGAAGCTAAGTCAAGGATAAAATAACAAGGATTTATTTCAGGCCCCTAAAATTGCATTGAAACTGAATTTTACTTAAAAATTTGGGTTTTTTAAATTTTTCTCATAAAGGAAACAAACAGAAATGACTTTTTCCCTAATTTCAATCTTTTAAGTAAAAAATAATATACAGAGAATGTCAAGAAACAAATATTATTTAGTATGTGGCTGAAAAAAAAGAACCCATAAAATAATTTTTTGCAAAATGGCTGCATGTAAGACTTAGCTATAGAGTGGGCAATTTATTACACTAGAAATTTGTCATCCCAAATCCTGTGGAATATGCCAGAATGCTCATTCATTTCTTTAAAAAAGTCTCTTCCATTCCAACATAATATATTGCATAAAGTGCAGAATAACAAGAGCAAAAATGTGTTTTTTTAATGATTAAGGACTGATCTTGTTCCAATTTGAGTCAATGACAAAACTCCATGGAATTGGGCTGAATATATGGTTATAGATAAGATGTTGTTTACTGTGTTCTTGCTTTTTCTGAAAGCAAAATGTAAATGAAATATATTCCTTGCACAAATTAGATTATCCCAAGTCATCTGCTGACTCCTACTTAAAACAGCATTTAAGGATCTCTCCACCTTCTCTGGAAGCTGCAAACCTTAATGTCCATGCAGCCTTAAAGACACTCTTGCCACTGTATGAACAGGGTGCTACACTTCTCACTCACTCTCACCTCTCATGGTTCGGCTTCACGAAGATTTGGGCAGGGCTCTCCCCACGTGGGTGTGCTCTTCCAGCCTGTGCAGTGGATTTTTTAGGTCAGGCACAGCGTGCACTGAACTGGCCCCACCGTTTAAGTCCTGAGGTTCATCTGCCACAGCTGAGCAAGCTTGGACGCTGACAGTGAAGTCCTTGGGACTAGAACCTACAGCCCCTGGTATTGCCAGGAGGTCTCCCATGCAAGTACTAACCGGGGCTGATTCTGCTTAGCTCCTGAGATCTGACAGGATCTGGTGTCAGGGTGACATTTAACTGCCTCAGGCTGTTACACCAAAGAAGGAATTAACACAGTCATGGAACAGGAACATTTATATATATATTCATATACAAGTGAGTATAACATTAATAAGTTCTCCCAGCCCTCCTTCAGCTGCAGTTATAATTTTTTTAAGAGAATCACAGATCTTTGTGCAGCATCCTGCCTGGTTTTAGAACAGATGTGAACAGGCAGAGCGCAAGTTATTCTTCCATGTGCCACATTTGACTGAGTGGAGGGAGCACAAGCTGCATCATTTGTGCTACAGCCACCCCTCAAAAATTGAGTGAGTACTGGCCAAAAAAAAGAGGAGAGAAGTAAAACCAACATTGAGTTAGGTTCTGCCAGCATCAGCCAGGTAGCACAGATGGTAGAGATGGACAGACATTGTGCCAGAGGTGAAAATTATTTTGTACAAGGAAGAAAAGTGCAACAGAGAAAGCATTGTGTCTCTGTTACTCTTTGATTTTACTGAAACACTTATTTGGGAGGTAAAACTCCCAGTTTGCTAGTCTTTAGGTTGAGACTCAACCAATTCATTGTAAGATGAAAAAGAACAATTCGCCAAGAGTGCTTTCATTTTTGTTAAAAACAAACAAACAAACAAAACCTTTGGAAGATAAACAATCTGACAAACTTTACCTAATTTCTTCAGTGGCATAAAACATTAGTCAGTTTGTGTAATGTCTTACCAGCAGAGACAGAGCTGCATGAATAAAACCCCCAATTCCTTCTGTAACGGGAGGTAGGGAGCAGTGCTGCAAATGCTACAGAGCAATGTTACTTGGAAGTGTGAGGGAGTAGAAGGGAGTTGTTTACAATAAACTGACAAAATAATTCCTATGTCATTGGCTGTACAATCCATCAGCTCATCAGGTAAAAAGTGCAAGGCAAAGTGAATCAATACTGTTGCACGCCTTCCTTCTTCTGGATCATCTTGGTGGGTGACAGAGCATAACAGTGTTGGTTTTGACATTATTAGGTTATCCTGAAAATAAATCACCTTTGAAAAGGTGAATAATTGGACAGAGCTTAGTGCTGACAAGCTAAAGGTTGGAAGTGGGGTGGAAGGGGGTGGTGATGGGGAGAGGGAAGGGAGGCTGTGATGTCACAGACGCAAACCCATTCCAGGAGGCCATCAGCATATGAGGAGCACTAAGTCTCATTCTGGTTTATACTTTGGCACATGAGTGCAGTTTTTAGTCTGATAAGTATCATACTGTATTTATGGTTTCTGAAGCTATTTTTGATCTAGTGGAGAAATGAGATATACCTTTTCATGCAATATAAACTCTCAGAGTTATACCCCTGCCCAACAAAATAAAAAGGTAGTAAATTTTGTCCCTATTAAAGGAAATCCTCACTTTTCCCAACGTTTAGCTAATCTATGGAGTTCACCGCCATAAGTGGTCATCAAGATAATATATTGTGGCTGGACTCCTAAACAAGTTAAATAATTTGATGACCATTAACGACATCTTTAACCATGCAAGCAAAAATCATAATGGCAGTCCAACCTCATATTTTACAATATAGAATAACACCCCCTTGGGACACAAGAAAGACTGGATAATTAACTACTTATCTGATAGGTGGTTTTAATCCTTGTTCTGACACCTAAAAGACAGGGTAGCATTAAACATAGGGTACCAGACTATTTGCTTATGTCTGCTCCCTCTAAAGACTGCAGCAATATTTCAAGTGATTGCTGTGATCTGGAATTTCATGTAGACATGTCTGAAGGTTTGGTGCTAATAGTGGGTTGCAATTTGTTGTTTTTGAGGTGAAAATGTAATGAGGTTCTACCATTCCTGGAAAGTTTTCTGAATGTGAGTGCTATGATTCTGGCACAACATTGGCATTTAAAGACTGTATGTTCACATGCTAATGTCCAAACATTTGCAATGTGATCATGCGTATATCATGCGCAGCTCCATTACACATTAGCTTACCTGCTCCAAATGAGTGATTTTCTTTCATTCAGTGTCTTTCTGTTTCATCTGTTCCATCTTAGGTTTTCTAGATGATGACTCATAGGAATTTCATGAAGTATCTGACACAAAGACACAGTTTGCATCCTGAATCAATCTGGGGTTTACTCAGGCAAAATTCTCTGTTGCATACAATGGATTTAATTTTGATCTTACAAGGCTTTCAGAGGTAACTAGCCAGTTTGTGGCACCAATCTGCTAAATGTCTTCATTGCTCGAGGAGTATACTCTGTTTTGGGATTGAAACAGTAAAAAGGATCCTGAAAATGCAGTTCCAAGTAGTGTAAAATTCCATCTCCTTCTTCCTTCTTCTTACCTTCTAGCAGGTACTTAAGGACTTTCAGAAATCTCACTTCCAAGAGCTCCCTTCAGCTCCTCAGTGTGCATGTTGGTGGTGTGGAGGAGGGAAAACAAAGGGCAGAATAAGAGGAGCTGTCAGGGACCAGGGACCTGAGTGAAAACATCCATGTCTTCTCACAGACTTTTTAACATCTGTGAGAAACTCCTTCTCATTCAGAAAATTCATGATGAACACACAAAATGGGCCACAAGCCATCAACTTTTAGGGTTCCAAAAACATCCAAAATGAGCCCTGTTCTGACGGAACCCTTATAAAGCAGTATATTTTCGAACCCTGGACATGGTCCTTCCACATGCCAAACCCTGTGTTTGCAGACCCGCTTGAAGAGATCCTCACCACCCGCTTTGCCTTTGCTGCCTCTTCCTGTCCTCCTCCCCATGGCACTGAAGTTCACAGTCTGCTCTGCTGTGATGAGTCAACTGTTTGGCTGGCTGTGCGCCCAAGCATCATAGTGCCTGTTTTTAAACCAGATATCTATTTTCTTCTTTTTTTTCTTTTAAAACCAGAGCATTCCCCAGGTCTGATTTGGAGTTCAGATATCAAACTGGCACGTCCGAAAGGAGGTAACCCCTATTAAGGAAGGAAGGAATCTCTTAACACTTCTTTGCTTTTGAAGAATTTGTGCCCTGGAAAAACACACTGTGGTTAGATAAGGGCCAACCCAGAAAAGTCACCATCCATGAAAAGGGGAGGGATATTTCAGGCCACACTGCTCTTCTAATAGAGCTATTCAAATTCATTAGCACTGCATGATACAATCAGTCCTATATAGTTATCAGGTTTTGGGGCTGTTTTCTTTTTCTGCCACTGACAAATAGGCCAAAGTAAACCAGGTCACTGATAAGACAGACCCCCAGGAAGATGCTCTGCCACACTTGATGCATGGATAGGGCTTTCTGGTCATCACTCACATGATTTTGTCTAGCAGCATCTGTTTATTTTCCTTCTCCTTTCATTGCCCAAGTTTGAAAGCAGCCTGAAATAGAATAGGATTTATGCTATGATCTGAAAACTATGAACTTTTTATTTAGGAGACTCAAAGACTATAAGGCCAAGAGAGGCCTTTGGTACCCTCTTGTTTGACCTCTGTTGCAACCCAGGCCATTAGCTTTCTCTGATTTAATTCTTGTTTGGTCTATCTACTGAAAAAACATCCAGTCCTGATTTAAGAATTGTGAGTGGTGGAGAGAATTCATCACAACTCTTCACAAACTGTTCGTGTGGTCAACTACCCCATCTGTTAGAAAATTTCCATTGTACTTCAGTTTGGATTTGCTGAGCTTGAATTCCTAGACTTTGGCTCTTGTCTTGCTGTGCCTCTGTAATCCTAGATTTCCATCCAGAGTCAGCTCACAGAATGGGATGGTAATTAGGCACATATGTGTCACTTAGAGATATTTTCAGTCATCTTGCCTCCTGAGCAGAAATGGGGTCTGAACAGAGTCACAAGGTTGTCTGAGGAACAGGTTTTAATTTGTTATCATTCTAAATATGACCATTTATATTTGCTGGCATTTGAATTACAGGCATATGATTTTCTAGTACCTGTGGAAATGTAATTCCCACTAGATACTTTTAAGGATGACTGGGCACATTTCTAAATGAGAAATGCCCTGTTACCCAGAATTGCAGAGGACCCACATTTGCCATTGTTGTCAACTGTATTTTATTTGCAAAGAGAATTCAGCAGATATAAGAGGCCAATGTGAATACAGATATTGTAGTTTTGATGTTATAAACTTATGAATTAGAGCTGACAAGTGCACTCAAGATCTGTTTCTAAAAGGTGCTGTCATTATATAACAAGATATTTCTCTGATGTGATGACCCCTTTTCTGAGGATGCTCTGTCAAACACTGTCCAGACCCAGGGATGCATGAAAAGATGGCAGAGCTAGTTTGCGATGATAAGGCACAACCAAGTTCCTACAATTTGCCTTTTTAATTGTTCTGTCTGACAATATTATGTTACTCTACCCTTTCTAGGTGAACATTTCACCAGCACTGAACCACATTTACTTCAGATGGTGCTTTCTAATCTGGTTACATGTAACATTTTCATTTTCTGATTACATATAATATTCTTATTGTCTAGTCATTGTTATGTTCCCTGGCCTCTGCTCCTCAGCTATGGATTTGGCTACTGTCAGCATTTTGTATACCAGCAGTCTCTCCTGAGCCTTGTCCTCTTGATCATAAATACTCTTCCCCTTTTTTCCTGTAATCTGGGAAATCTGGGATATATTTAGCCCTCCAATGCCTAATGGCCGAGCTGGTTAGTCTTCTCTGTGGAAAGGTTTCTTTCCTGCTGTCCTTAGATGAGATGAAGGGAAGACCAGAAAGTTTTGAGCCTGCAATGTGTTATTCTTGTAACACAAACTGACATGGCACTTAGAAGCATTTCCTGAGACTTAATTCTCTAAGAGGATAGGAAGACCTTAACAAATCAGAAAAAAGAGAGAATCATAGATCAGGAAAAAGAATAAAGCATTCATGCTTGATCCATAAACTGGTTTATTCTATAGGCACTGGTGCACCTTCCACTGGGAGAGACAGGTAAGGAAATTGACGACAGAATTTCAAAAGACTTTGTGGAAGAGAAATAGTAGTGAGTATTTAAACAGTGAAACATAAGTCTATTACCCTTTATGACACTACCTCTTTTCCTGGTCTATTTTCTTAATCAAAACCCCACAGTCTTGTGAGGGCCAGAGTGGGGACAAAAGAGCCATCAGACATCAGTTACCTTGCCCTGGGTGCAAGACCTCTGGGGGACCTGGCATGCAGAGTGGATAGGCTGTTTCATAACAAATGCAGGAGTAGGCATTTGGACCTCTTTACTTCAGTGCACAGGTGTCCCCAGGCAGGAACAGCTCCTTTCTGCCTTACTTTTTGTGTTGCTTACTCCTACTAGCTCATGAGGCCAGGACAAACAGAGTTTTGGACCAGGGCAGTTTTCACAAGTGGATTATGCCACCACCCAGTGAAGAAGTGAAAAAGGCATGAGAAAATGCCCTGTGCCATGTGTTCTCTCCCACACAGAGGAAAGAGAGTAGTTTGTCTATGAGGGAACTGTGCTGGGTCCATGCCAGCTGGGAATTTTCCTTTGCGGATGATGAATTCTTGGTAGTTATTTAGGATTAGCCCAGGCAGGGGGCAGTAAGGGGAGAACCTGACCCACAAGTGGATCATGCTGCCACTTCCACAAGGATGAACTTTCTACTCTAGAGCCAATATACAAGCACAAATGAGCAGACAGGCTGGTGTAAAGGACTAAATCCACAGCTAAGTGAGGACACCAGGAAAAATCTATTGTCACTTTTGAGACTCTAGTAATAACTTTAGTCCTCCTACTCTAACCACTATCACAGATTTTACTTTCAATGCCACTTTACAACAGCTGGGTGCTGTGGATAGAGAACATTTAAACAACAAGCAAATTTAGAATTGGTTAATCTGAAATGAAACTCTCTAGCTGTTTCAACACATGATGCTAGATCATTCATTAAGAGATGACCTCAATTCCATCCCATGTGATGAGTATGCAAAGCCAACTTATTTTTTGAAGTTGGGGATGGTTTGTGGGTCTTTTTGTCAGTAGTAGGAATTAACACTGTTTCTGAATGAACAATAATAATAATAAAAATAATTATGCTGTGCAGTTAGACATTCCAGTATTTTTTGTTTATTTAATAATTTTCTGGAATAGCTCACAGACATTGGCTCCCATTGTCCAAATATTTCATTTAGATTCAACTTTATAGCTGTCCTGAAATGTAATTGGTCATCTGGCCGAAACCTGAAGGCAGCCAATTAAATTCACAGGAAAACATTAATCTGAGCTGAAGAATTCATAGCACATGTGTGCAATCATTCCTCCTTTTACATACGCTTTCTGTTTTTCCTCTACTCCTGCTCCCCTCCAGCTCCCACCTCCCGCTTCTTGTTTCACGGGTTGAAGAACGTGCCAACTCTAATAGCACTGTCCGAGGGAAAGGAAAATTAACACCAGTTTTGCTTTCACGCATGCAGGACTTATTCCAAGAAGGCCACTAGAGTGAATGAGGTTTTTACCTGCTTTTACCAGTCCTAGGATCTGGCTCAAGCACCGTATTGCTAATATGTATCAGTGCAGGGTGTGAGGATGGAGGAGGCAGGAACCAGGGCGTGGGTGGCAGTGAATGAGCTGCAGGCTGGAAGGGAGGAATGAAATAGAGGGGGAGGGCTTGCAGGCATTGGGGAGGAGAAGAGAAGTTGGGCGTGCTGGGAGCAGAAGTAGAGGTCTGGGACCACGAGAATATGCTCTCCCTTGGCTGGGAGCTGAGCCTGGTCTACTTACTCCTCTGCTGTCAATAAACATCTGTGAACAACCTCTGGAGATGTGTGTTTATTGTCCCCTTCTGCCTTCCATGTCTGGAAACAGCAACCTGGCTCTGCTGTGAACTTCATCTGGGGAGAGATGTGCTGTGGCTGCAGGGAGGTTACGCTTTTCCAATAAGCCAAACTGGGGTCACCCTGATTTCACCTCCATTGCGGGACAAAAAGGGAGGTAATGTTTTTCCAAAGAAAGGATTGCATCACAAAACAAACAGACTTACGTCAAAAGGGCATCCAGGTGACAAAGTTAAGCATTTACCATCTGGGAAATAATGGGAAGGATGGTACTTGTACTCTCTCATTGAATGACAGTTGTGTAACACAGGAGGGAGATAACCTCCAGGACTACTGCCATAGGTGTAATAGAAGGTGGTAAATGGGAGGTAAATAAAGTGGAAGAAGATTAGAATTAAGGTGCCTAGTTAAAGTCCATGACAAAAAATGATTCTATCCATTGCCTGTGCCACAATTCTCTTAAATAATGCTGAGTCCTGGGTTTCAAAAATCATGAATCTAGCAGTTAAATTGATAATGGTGTATTTCTCCATTTGCTGGGGTACCACATATGGGTCCTAGGCTGGACTTTTACAAGCATACAGGTGTTTATCCAGAGACATGATTTGAGCTTAAGAGGCATTGTAAAAATGCTTCACACTTTGGAGAATCAGATTCTGCCTCTTGTGGGGCCTGCTGCTCTTGGGGCATTCGTAGTCTCCTGTTTAAGTGTGAAGAATTACACTGCCAGCTTACAGTGATAAGAGTCACAGTGTGGCATTGCAGTGTCCCTCAGGTTAGAAGTGATCTGCACATTCATAGAAAGCTGTCTGAGCGTGATAAAGTGCATATATATATATATATATATATACACACACACATATATATATATATACACGTATATGTATATATGTAGTATTCATGAATACTGGATGAGAGATTGCAGAAAAGCTATACTATCCTATCCATAAAGGTCTGTGTGAAATAAGGGACTGTTTCATAATAAAACCATGATTACATTTGGCACTTTTTAATACCCTTATTTATGGACACAAAGAAATAATTGATTAAGAAAATACATTATCTTCTCAACACCAGAGGGAGCCCAGCTGGGATATTTTCTGCTTCTTGGCATAGGAAGTGTGGGGTTTTTTTCTGAATATATGCTCCAAATATTTTTTTGTCTTTCTGTCTTGTGTTTGTGTGCACACACACACACAAGCACACCAAGGTTATATGAATTCACCACAGATCCACAACACTTACACACGTGTGTATAACCAAGATATCCTATGTAGTGTGCCGTATGCTTTTTGTTTTGATTTGGTTATTTAATTCATAATTCAGTTGAGATCTGAGATACAAATGCTAAGTAGTTTTTTGGCTTGATGTCATACAAAGTTTTAACACAATGCTTTTGCTTATGGCTTCTGGCCAATGTGTATGCCTTGCATGTCATTTGTGGATGCTCTCAGGAAAGAATGTGCAGAATTGCATTTATTTTTTGGCATTATGAGTTGTATGAAAGCTACTTTCATGCTTATTCTAGGCCAACTATACAAAAAAAATCTACTACTACTTGAATTTTATAAACAAGAGTTTAAACAGGGCTAGTTTATGTTATTGTTACTTACATTTTACAATGAAGAGGCAACATACTGATCATCAGAAGTCAAACTCATCTTCTGCTTCCTAACCAGTGCATAAGTTACAGGTATGATAAAAAATTTTCTTATTGCTGCACCAAATTGTTTCTGATGGAAAGTACAAAACAGGTTACAAACAGATTGCAGCTCTTATTTAGTTTTGGTGTTGGTTTCAAAGGCAGCAGGAAGAAATGCAAATGTGAAGGACTATTCATAGGGCCAAATCTACCCAGACTGTAAGGAAGTATTCTGCAGGCCTGGGCTTCATATTCACTCAATAGATGTGAAATGCCTGTTAGTAAAAGCTTTCTGACTGGTGCTCTGTGCAGTATTCCATGAAAAATACAGTTTTAGCCACTGCTCTTTCTACATACAAAATTCAGTGTTACAGCAGTTCTAAAGGGAGATGGCTGGAGGGATAAATGCCTTGGCTGCCTAGTTTGTAAAACAACGTTGATCCATGTTCAACACCTGAAAACTAATTTTTAGGAGCTCAGTCTGGACATACCTTTTCCATTTCAGAAGCTTTTCCCAAACAGCATGGCAGCTGCTGATCTGTTCTTGCAGTCCTAGTTCCTGTCACAACTGATGGCATCATGAGTGCAATAATTTCTGAGAAATGGCACTGCAGTTATTAGAAACAGAGGGAATTACCAGGTGAAACTTGAATATTTGTCCTGCACATCTTTATCCTGGTAATCTCTTGTCTAGAATAAAGGGGACAAAAACATTGCTGAGGATATTTGGGTTTGAGGTCTATGGTAACACTCTTCTCGCAATCCAAAGTGAGCAGCACCTTCTAATCTTCAGGTTTTGGCTTGCACAAAGGAACATTGCTCTAAAATATAACAGAGGCTGCTCTAATTTATAGCTATCTGCACACTTAGCAATCATCAGGCAGGACTACTAGCTTTCCCATATGTTTTACTTCCTCCCAGTCCAGCCCTCAGCAGAAACTAAGGCTTAAAGAAGGGGAATGGTGTGAAGGGAACCTACTCAGAGTCAGTTTGTTCCCCCTCAAGTAGCTTAGAGAGCCAATAACAGACAGGAAGGCTAATGACAGTATCAACTTGGTCTAGTGACATTGGTGTGATAAATACCTTCAAAACTACAATAAATACTGAGGGCTGAGAAATACCATGAGTGATGTATGAAATAAAGAGTCCCTTGGATGTAGGGAGTGGTGAAAGCACAGCAGACTGTGGGCCATTTGGTTTGGAGAGGAACAGATAATATACTAAAATATCTGCTAGACATAAGCTCTAGAAACAGCTTTAAAATGCCAGCTATTCAAATGATTTTGTAGTGACTTGCAAGTGTGAATATAATTAGTTTTGTAAGAAGGGAAAATGATGAAGCAAACATTGTGCTTCAGTGATTATGGGGTTGGGTAACTGGTAACTCAGGGTTCTCCGTTTAAAAACAAATACTTCTTTTGACTTTCCTGGTGGAAAAATCAGCTAGAAATAAGTGGAATATTTTTTGCATGGTGTGAAAAGGACAAAGAACTTATTTTTTACCTTAAAGCGAAGTATATTTTATTATAATTGAACATGACATTTGCTAAAAGAAATCTTATGGGAATGCTTGTTATTGTCTGGTCATCTAAGTATTTTTAATCAAAGCAGTTTGGAGTCAAATTAACAGCTAGAGATTTGGGTGGGTCCTCTGAATTTCCAAGCTGGGTATGCTTGGCATTTTGTAGGCTATAACTACATTGATTTTTTTTTTCTGATGTTTAATGGTTTTACAGTTTCCCCGCTGCCTGTACTTCAGACTTCTTTTCTAAGCAGCAACTGCTGCTCTCTGTCTACCTCCACACTAGCTTCTAGGAGCAAACAGCTTAAAATCTGCCCATCAAATGCAAAGCTAAACACTTCACAGAATCACGGAATATGCTGAGTTGGAATGGACCCACAAAGAGCATAGAGTCCAACTCTTAGCCCTGCACAGGACCATCCCCAAGAGTCACACCATATGCCTGAGAGTATCATCCAGACACTTCTTGAACTCTTTCAGGCTTGATGCTGTGACTACTCCCCTGGGGAGCCTCTTCCAGGGCCCAACCACTCTCTGGGTGAAGAATCTTTTTCAAATATCCAACTAAACCTCCAGTGACACAACTTCAGGCCATTCCCTCAGGTCTTGTCCCTGGTCACCTAGAGAAGAGATCAGTGTCTGCCCCTCCTGTTTCCCTCACGAGGAAGTTGTAGCAATCTATTTCAAGAAAATGAGAGAATTCCATCAGAAGCAGTCTGCAGGATCCTCATCAGTGATGTTTTTTAGGGACAATGTTCAACAAACAAGTCTCTGGAATGAAACAGATGCAATAGAATCTGTACTTAGGCAAGAGAGTGTTGCAGATGATGTCTGGAAAACTTCTGATTCTTGAAACACTTTTTAGTATTCTAAAGTATAAGTAAAGAGTTAAATTGCATGATTTTTTTAAAAAAGTATCATAATTTCTAGGGTTTGGTACCATAGCTAAAAATCTGTTTGCAGACATACCATGCAGCTATATTGCATGTGGATTTTTATATTTTTTGAATAGCTGCTGAAAAGAACTTTTCACTTGATGTTTTCATATAATGATGCCTTTGCCACCTTCATTAAATCCTCTGGCTGCTTGCCAAGGGATTAACCTTTGGTAACCAAACAGCAAACGGCAGAGGTCATGGTCTTCGCTGAGGCTTTGCTGCTCCTTATCAGGTGCTTGCAAGTTGAACTGCATTGCAATGTAGTCTGAGAAGGTCTGAAAGCCTTTTACTTCGGGATACAGAAGTTGTGCTAAAACACAACTGTAGAGCTTTTTATATGACATAATAGCAACTGAGCACATAAACAGCCTTCAAAAATTTTGTTGTGTAAGAGTTCAAGTCGTACAGTATCAGAGCAGGCCAGAAAGAGAGGATTCACTGGCTATTAGCAAAAGGGAGTTAACAAGTCATGAAATCAGGAATGTGCTGATGTCTTTAAGCTGAATGAAGGGGTTATAGTGTGGGAAGTCACAGCTTCCTAGAGGAGAAGCCACTGTTGGGTTAATTAGTTGGGGTGGGATGTCTGCACATTGAGGGGAGGAAAGGAGCCTTAGTACGTAAAGGTCTAAGTTTTTAGCAGCAGTTACAAAGAATTGTGGAGCTAGGGGAAGGGCAGAAGAAATGTTTGGTACAGATCAAATTGGCAAGAAGCCAAAGAAACTTTCAGATATTTGTGAAAATATGCTGCAGCTGCTAGGACTAGGAGCGCCTCACTATGTAAGCAGCAATGCCTGGCCTGAGGGAGACCCCACACTGACTGTCCCCACAATTTCTGACAAGACTCTGTCTGCCACAGGTCAGATTTCACAAGTAGGGACTGGGTTGGATAAAATAAAATGCCACACAGCAGGCTTCTCACAATGTGGCATCTCCTTCTGGCCTGACAATGACAAGGGGGAAGGACTCAGTGATATTTCTTTCAAGGACAAGCCCTTTGTGCCTGTTTCTCCATGCTTGCAGAATATGTCTCTTCTCCCTGATGTTTGACTCTACAGCAACAGCCAAGCAAGAAGTTTCCCATTAATGGTAAATTGAAAGAGTTAATTTCACTATGTGTGCTGATATCAAGGGGGAATAGAGATGACTGCTTTGTTTTATCAAGAAGTAGTGGCCATTCACCTTACACTCAAGCAATTTTATAAGGCTCGGTCCTTGTTTTAATTTCAGTCCATGCTCTTTCTCCTTCCTCTTCTTACCTTGTTGCTTTGTAAACTTCACTGTGATAAACTTTATGCCAGAGCTTAAATTTCCTGCTAAGTTTGTGGGAGGAAAAACATTTTCAAAACCATTTTGTCTGACTGCCTAAATATGTATTTAAAATTTAATCTGTCCACAGGATTGCTAGGATTAACCATCCTAAATATATTATGTATTCTCCACCTCCAGAAAATATACTCATATTTTGGGAAAAAAGATAACTTTGGGAGACAAGACAAAAAGTCACCAAGATTTGGAGGTGGGCTTTGTTTGTGTGTTCAGCTTGCATAATAATACCTGTTAAGCAAAAGATCTGAAGATGGCATGCCTTTGACTTTTGACAATTTTATATTGTAATACTTATAACTTCTAATGTCCACTTTTTTATGTTTTAGATGCTTTAAGATGAAAATATTATTCCATGGAAGTTCCAGTGTGTTGTCCTGGCCTCAGGTAAGCACCACGATAGCACAATTTTTTTCCTTCCTCTTCTCAAAAAGGCCTGTTGTTTTTTAATAATGAGAAGGAAAGGATGAGTGATAGTTTGTTTTTGATGTTTTACCCCCATCTTAGTGCAAGATACTAAATCAAAGCAGTATCATGCTTATAAAAATGTTGGTATCTGTGTGCACCTTTCATATTGTGCAAGGCTGGAGCCAGCAAGTGTTTATCATGGAATGGCTATGCCCATCCCAAGGGTTTCCATCATCCTGTGAATATAGAACAAAATGTGCTGAAGATAAAGGATTCTTTTCTCCTGTTTTAAAATACAAAACAAACACAGATTAAATAAAAGGGACAGTTGCATTTCACTGTTATTCAGTGCTCACACATTAAAGCTATTTATGAAATTTTATAATATCCTAAATATAAGTTAGGAACTTTACAGACTGTAGAGGTGAGTCCTGGTGCTGGTGCCTCAGATGTACCATAATGACCTGATTTACACCAGCTGAAGGTCCCTAGACTTGGATGAGGCTCAGATGTTTCACCTCAATCCTATGTCTGGCCCTGAGAGCTAATTTGTACATTTATAAACTTATCTAAATGTGACTAATGACCTTTCCACATGCCCATCACTGAGTGTTTTCCTCCTCTCTTTCAAACCTGCTTAAAGTGGAGGAGGTAAAAATCCAGGAGAAGGGCTGCCTGCCTTTTTTATCTAGCCTGCCAAGGGGCAACGTGGATGGAGCTTCTCTTCCCAGTTTCAGGACAGAAAATTAAGGCAGATCTGGATGTAGAAGCATAAAAAGGTGAAAACCTTTGCTATTCCTTTCCCTCTTCCTCTTCTTTTTATTTTTTAAGCATCTAGTCTTGAACTGAGCAATTGATGTTTTTATCTCCATTTTCCCCTCCACTCCATCATGCAAAGAGTTATTCCAAAATCACTTGGCAGCTGTAAGACAAGCTATTTCCTAACCCTCAAAATAACTTTTGTTTTGAATAGTTCCCAACTCCTTAAAAATGCATCTGCATGTATGTATGTTCTGCACGGGAAATAAAAATTGTAGTAGAAGTAAATACTCAGGGTTAACGACTGCTAAAATCCTCTTACAATCATTATTGAATTTGGGCTTATTCTAGTCCTAGGCATTAATCAGTATGTATTTGTGATATAAACTGTGTAAGAACTAAGGAAAGGGGAAGTCCTAATCTCAAGTTTCTGCCATTTAGACAGAAAGGGTGAGTCTGTTAAACCCCCAGGTTCAAACAGGAGAGGGAATATTTTTGCTTGCTATAGTCTGAAAAGGCCTTTTAAACACTTTTTGGCTACCAAACACGTAAACAGAAACACCAAGGCTGACATATACAACACAAAATAAAACCATAGGGGTGCAGCTTGCCCAGTTTTGGTTGACAGCCTCACTTCACTAATTAGCTGAAGGTCAGTGCATGTTGTTGAACACTTCTGGGACCTTTCATCTTCTCATGGACTGCTCAAGCACAGACTTGCTAAGAGGTTTCTTCCTAGCATTTGCCAATAGTAAGCTCAGTAATTTCCTTTACCCTGTGGTTATAACCAATCTCTGCCACTTTCATAAAAACAGAGACAACTTTGGCATTCATCTCTGAAAACTCATTAGAGCCTTACAGCAGAGGAAATTATACCAGTAAAGCAGATCTTTGAAAAGGCAAGATATCTACTTGGTGAAAATCAGGCAATATCAAATAAGGCTGGCTTTTTTTTACATCTGCACATCTTTTTGCATCTTGTCTTTTCGAAAGCACAAACATTTATGGATAACCCTACCAACATTTCCATAGTAGAAAGTGTCTCCCCTCTTCAGGTCAATAAGTGGAAAAATTCATTGCTAGAGAATGATGTCATAATAAAAAAACATTCTGAAATTGCTTATTTCTCAACAGTTATCTATGTCTTAAACTGACTCTTCCTGCTTTGAAGAGACCCTGGGGATTTCCAGCCTTCCTTCCCCTACAACGTGGAGCTATGAAGAGCTGTTGTTGCTCTTCTTCATCTTGGCTTTTTAATGTCTGAGTACTACCACCCTCTTCCCCTCTGTGAAAGCTGAAGAATTTGAAAAACTCCACACTACTCAAGGAGAGAGAGAGAGACTTCCACGTGTGTCAGGGTCCTCTGCAGAAGCATGTTTAAAAAATTACCCTTATTGCTGATTTCAGCAGGTCTCCAGCCTACAGATTGTTTCTAATTAGCTCCTTCTAGCTCACTAGTCAATAAAATGTACTTCTGTCATGCAAATGCTAATGACTTCATAAGGCTAGCTCAAATTAAAAATCAATAGAAGACAGAGTTAACTAAGAAAAGAAAAGTCCAGGAAAAGCAGTAAATGATCAGCAAGTATTTGACTGTGATGCAACATTGGACTGGAAAAGTTGAACTGTTTGACCTCTGGAGGTCTGTTCCAACCTGAATTATCCCATGATCCTAAAAATATTTGGCTTTCTCATCCTGCAGGATTGCCTCCAAAATAAAATGCCCATTTAATGTCTTCATTTTGCTGTCGCTCTCAAAACCCAGCACCTCTGCTTGCTCTTTTCTTGTCTTTCCAGCACTACAAATAGATCAGTAAAACCATTCGCCTCTCCGCACATAACTTGGGCAAGGATTGGATACTTAAGGATGATAACAGATTTGATGAAGAAATTCAGAAACACAAAACTGACAAATGAAATAAACAAGTTTATCGTATTTCCTGTACAAAACATAAAGAAGAAAGTTTCAAAGGAAATAACTTTCAAGCGACAGAGTATGTTAAGAACACATGATTTAAATGAGTTCACAAAGTAAGATTTAAATACAGGCTTTTAAGTGGGCTGGATGATATCTACTCAGTTCTTTAAAGATTCTGAACTGTTTTGTTCAATGACAGAAATGATTTAACTTTATTAATAACTTTATTATATTAAACAAACTGAAGCATAAAAAAACAGATAAAAAGAACAAAAGGAGAACCTCAACAACTTAAATCCATCAACACCAAGCAAAGAAGCCCCTGACTATCACTCAGTCTGGGCCATTAAAACTAACATTGAAATAAATTAGGAATTAAGCAATGCAGCTGTCAGATTAAGACTAGACCACTTACCAGTCTCCCTTCTTTGAACTCTGTTCTGGCTATGATTATTTTACCTCATGGATCTGTATCAAGCAATGGTATTACACAACGGACACCAGGAAAGCACTCGTGACAAGCAAATTGTGGTAACTTGTCTTTCCTAGAAGCTGTCTTTTCAGAGGTCTATGAATTATTAACACAAACAATAAAACAGGTCCTATTTCAGTACTTCTTAACTTGTGAAGTATATCTTACAGAGAGAAGACCATGGAGCTCAAAAGATGAGGCATGAGAAGGCAACAGCATCTTGTGAGGGACAGGCTGAGCTTTCCTGCTCTAGTGAATGCTTAGGATTATTTCAAATGGAGGGACATTTTGGCTGTGGACCCAGGTCCTTTCCAGTTCCAGCTATGTTAAGGCAGATGGGATCTGCCCTTGCTGTCCCCCAGCTACTCATCACCATTCTTCTAGAAGGTGGGCTTCTTTCAGGTGTTCTGGTGGCTCATCTTGTGTGAGCCATGAAATGCTAATCTGCCCATGAAATGGGCTAAGTTAGCAAAACTACCCATTTCATTTTGGCTGTTCTAAGTAGTTCTGGGTGAGGAGAGTTCCCTCAACAGTCTCCCATATCCTGTGTAGGACTGAGAACTGGTAGCAGTGGGGTGACTGGAAGGATTTGGGACTAGGTTAGAACTGTCATCTCTGTAGGGAACAGCTGAAGCTGTTCTGAGGCTGAGGGAGGAGTGTCTGCGGTATCATCTGTTGTGATGGGGACTTTGACTGACCCTTCTACAGACCTGTAGCAATGCCAAAACAAAAATATAAGTATTTCAGAAGACTGGGAGATTTCCTAGCTAGAGATAAATCAACAGCTAAAAAGAAATCCAGAAGACAAAACAAAAAGGAAGGAAAAATATGCAGTTCATGAACTCTAGCTTTCACAGCCATTAAAATTCTCTTAGAATATATCTTGGAGCCCTGTTCAAAAAAACCCAAAACAATGCTGGCAAGTTCTTTCTACCAGTGGACCCACCATGAGTTGAAAAAAAAAGATTTGGCAACAGTGGGCATAGTCACTTTAATGACACCTTGAACTTCTTTTCCACAGGAGGCCCATGGAGAGATTGAGTGACAGCAGTGTTCATCAGCTAAGGATCTTCTTGGTCTTCCCCTTGTCCCTTACAAACAGCTCTCAATGTGTTTGGTCAGGTCTTCCTCCAGACCTATGAACAAATCAATTCCAATGGGATGACATGTGAGCTATGCAACTTTCTCTAGTTGGCTTCAAACGTGATTTCCTTGGTTATTGCCTATTTGGGGCAAATTTCTACGAAACCAAAACTTTGAAAGATTTTCTGGTTTTATGTCAGAGCCTATATGTCTGTGGTCTTCCTCTCCAAATAGCAAAAATGTAGACACTGAACACCCGCATTCCTGTAGGAGCCAGTATGGTTTTATCTGAGTGAAAAGGTCCAGAGATGATAGTGTGTTGCCAGGTTATGTAAGGTCCAGTTCACATATCCAATTAAAAAGAGGGTTTTTGTCAACAACTGGCTATTATCAGCAAAGATAAAAGTTAACGAACCAGAGAGCTGACAATCATCTTTCCTTTTGGAAGGCAGCAGTGCATTGGACAGTCAGTCTTCTGGAATCTCTCTCAGTGCAGAAATGCTACTTTAAAATTTCTAAGATGAAATGCAGCTAAGCAGTAAATTTATCTCACCCTCGTGTATCATTGCTCTCACCATTTCCTCTCCTGGAATCCTGATGTATGGCAGTAGGTTACAAAGCCCTGGCTTCTGTGAACCCATTGGCTTCACTTAGGATACACATCTTCTTTTTCAACAATGTTGTCATGTTTCTTCCTAATCCAGGCCACTGTGTCTGCTTATTAACTAATAGGAGGTATTTCCTCAGGACAGTTCTTGTCTTCATTAGTATGTTTGCTGGTTTATCTCAGACCTGCCAAAATAAAGAATGCATAATAAATTCCAGAATAAAAGCCCTGAACTTTTTAAAACTTCATCCTTATAATGAAGAAGTAATGTCTATGTTTCTGACCTCTTGTGTTCCCTTTTGGAGGCACAGTTTGAATATGCCAAGAACGGAACCAAAGAAGTTGTTACCTAATTAAGATTTAGTAACTATAGCCCATGAATGAGTTCAAAATATTACTTGTCCCTCTTGTGTCTGTCTTCTCTCTCCAGGTGCCATGCTTCCGTTGCGAGCCCAGCAACTGACTGGGTCAGGCCAAAATTTGTCCCTAAGCAATCACAATAAAGGGTCTAGTGCAAAGACCCATCTGGGTAATGTGATAGACAGCATTTAATCTTTAAGACACTGAAGCTGGGACAGTCAGAACATGTCATAATAAAGCACTGCTAAAATAAACTAAAAACCCACAATGGGAAAACATAGTAACTGGAACACAGAAGGTTTTATGGAGAAAATTTTAAAATAAGCTGTGAGAGCTCAAGTCTGTAGTCCTTTTTGTAAAAGACACATCTCATAGCCAACAGAAATGTCACCTGATGGAGGACTGTGCAGTCCAGTATGACATCAGCAGCGTTCTTGATATTTATAGTCCTGTAAATTATGGATACGCAGACATTTATCTTTCCTGGAGCAGATTCAAATCTGGCGTAAGCTTGCTAGGCTTGCAGCTGGGTAGACTTGGCCCTTTTTCTCTTATACAGATCCTACACCAGAAAAGCACTTAACTCTTAAGCATGAGAATAATCTGATGATTTTTGCTGGAACCTTCATATTTGAATTTAGGTATGTATCAGACTTGACAGGGCCTCAGCAGGGATGTGATTGTTCACTTTACTCTTTCTGATGAATAAAAATATAGTTTTTCCTAATTGCATCTGAAATTTTCAGCTTTGGATGCAACCATTTTCTTTCTGCTTCACACTGATACTAGCATGCAAGAACAGCTAGATGTCTCACTAGAACAAACTCTGAAAAGCTTTTCCTTTCCCAGCTAAGATCAGATAGTGATTCTTTGTTACTAACTGTATGTTCCCCCAATTCACATGTTCAAGCTTCAGAACATTTTAACAAAGAAGTCACAGATAGAGCTTGGGTAGGATCACAAATAAGTGGTACTGCTCCACTTCAGTGTAGCTTGTTCTAAGAAAAAAATCTATAAAGAAAAATCACCTATTGCCATTGGCATTGTTTGACTGTTTCAGTCCATTTTGTAACATAGCATGTAAGACAAGGAAGTGAAAATCTCTCTGAGTAGAGAGCAGTTACTATTTTATGTGAAGCTCCACATACTCATGATTGTTCTTAGAATATCTCCACCGAAAGAGGATGGGCATTTTCCACTATCTTTTTGTTGACTACAGACAGTATTGCATCAGGTTTTAACAATGGGTATAATTAGACCTCTTTACAAGCTAGCCAGTGTGATCTTACTGACCTTTAAGAAATAAGTATGCAGATATTAAACAACCTAAGAACCCTGAGAAGTGGTTTCACCCTCAGAGAGTCACACTTTAGGATGGATAATGAGTAAAGAGCTTATCAGAACCTTTGTAACACATTAGAAACATTCTCCAGAATACCTATAAAATTCATTAGAGACTACTGATTTGCACTGAAGCCTGATAAGACAGAAGCTCAGGAAAGAGTTGAGGAAAACATGATCCATCAGAGTAATGGAAATCAAGGGTTTAGAGTAGAAGTGTATAAGTCTAAGTATATAGACGGGAACATTTCTGTTTGGAAAAGATAGTGAAAAGGAAAAAAAGGTACAGAAAAAAAAAACTTAGCTCCTAATGCTGCAAACATCCATGGTGAGAGCTGCAGCACTGAATTGTGTAGCCTGTAGCCTGTATCATGGTTGCTAAGTAGAAGAGAGTCAGGAATCCAAAAAGTAGGTACAGACTTGTGTCTGCCCTGCTCTGGGCTCTGTTCTGTGAAGTGACTGACCACATCCACACAACATAACAGTTCTCCTGTGGCCCTAAATACAAACATCCTTTTGTATATGCTTTTTCATTTCAGGTGTCCAAAATATTGTGATGGACACCAAACTGGTGCTTCAGAGCATGAAAGGGAGGGCAGGCATGGTATAACCTGAGGCGTATAGGAGTGGTCACTGAAGTGAAGAGCTGACAAAATGGACCAGCACACAGCCCAGGAGAAAGCTCTCTGGGGCCGTCTAAAACCAAAATTAGGGAACAAGAAAGCAATTAGTCAGTATGTATCATAGGGGACCCGTCTTGGCCTCATGTCCAGCTGGTGATTAGTTCATAACCTAGTTAATCTTTCAGAGACCTCTCATATCTAAGTGGCCTGTAATAAACTATATGTTCAGATTTGTAACTAAGAAAGAAGCCAGGTGGGGTTTTGTTTTTGTAGCATAATGATGCCACCATGGAAAAGGAATGTTTGCATTCATCAGCCAGTGTTGACATGAGTGGGATTGCCCTGACCAATGGGAATTCAGCATTTTTGCATGGAATATTAGGTGTAGGCCTAAATGTTAGGCAGATGGTCAAAGCAGAGGGTGAGTCTGCCTTCTTAAAATAAAGGAACAAGAGGTTCATAGGTCCTGGGCTGGACCTCTTTAAAGGAATGGACTATATCTCCATGATGTCAATGGAAGATGAAAGATGTATTAACATTGGAAATAGAAGCGTAGACCTCAAATCGGATGGAAATGCCAAGAAAGCTTATAATTTTAAAATGCTTGAAAATGTAGAAGCTGCAAAGAGATCATTAAACGCACAAAGTGGTGGTGTTTATGTATAACTGTAAAATAAATGTAAAAGTGCCTAATTAATAGGATTTAACAGGATAAACTGCAAAATGAAAAGTAATTTTTCACTCAGCTTTTAATTTAGGAAGAAAATCCATCTTGGAATCATTAGTGATGATTTGAGTTGCTGTATTTTGTAGGGAATTATTAGCTGTGATAACTGGATAGCATTTCCTTATATGCTTTGAGGCCTCAGTCTCAAAGATATATTTGACTTACAAATTAGTCTTTGCCACTGGGTTGCTCAAAGTCCCATCCAGCCTGGCCTCGAACAGTTCCAGGGATGAGGCATCCACAGATTCTCTGGACAACCTGTGCCAGTTCCTCAGTATCCTCACAGTGAAGAATTTCTTCCTAATATCTAATCTAAACTTGCTCCCTTATGGTTTGAAGCCAGTCCCCCTTGTCCTGGCACTACATGTCCTTTTAAAAGGTCTCTTTCCATTTTTCTTGTAGGTTCCCCTCAGGTACTGGAAGGCCACAATTAGGTCACCCTGAAGCCACATCTCCTCTTCTCCCCTCCCTCCCCTCCTTACCTCACGTCCTTACTGTGATATCGCGAGATTTCAGGTGTTACAAAGGCTCTAACTACATGTTCCCTAAACCAAAATAAGCCAGAATCATTGAACTAGTATAGAGGACATCAGTCCTGAACTGTCCTGCCCCTGCTGCTAGATTAAAAAAAAAATAGTTTTCTGTTGCATCTTTGGAACAAAAGGTGACGATGTTCTTGGGGCATGAAGTAGTAGAACAGGACTTTCTGTTTTATATTCAGCTGTGACCCCAGCTAACGTTGGCTCAAAATGTTAAAATGAACAAAAATAAAGTTCTTGGTATAGGTTTTAGCCTGCTCTGTTAGAAACTACATCTATATCTGCCTGAGTATAATGGATGTTCACAAGATTCACTTCAGGCAGTTCAGCCCTTGTTTTCACCCCCCTTCCCTGTCACAGGTATGTTCATTACATGAAAGGGCACACTTATGCTGCCAGTTTTCACAGTTAGGATTCAATCTTCACACAGCCTCCAGTGGAAATCCAGGACCTGTTTCTGAGGATGTGAAGTAAAAAATGTTTGCCTCAGTGTGTTGGAAATTTAAGTGGTTAATGCATCAAAGCAATATCTTTGGGGTTTGAATGAACTGGGACCTTCCACTCCATAAACAGTTATTTGTAATACAATACAGGCACTGCCACTAAATGTGGAGAAGCCTTTCATGAGGTGATGCAGTGGCATTTTTAATGGCAAAAATAAGAAATTAATAGGAATTCTTGATAACCAACATGAAAACTATGTCACATGCTATTTCATTTATTTTATAGATTATAGAATGTTAAGTGGTTGGAATGGATCTTAAAGATCATCTAGTCCCAACCCTCAGACGCCTCCCACTAGACCAGATTGCTCAAGGCCTTATCCAACCTGGCTTTGAACACTGCCAGGGTTGAGGCATCCACAACCTCCCTGGGCAACCTGTTCCAGTGTTTCACCAGCCTCACAATAAAGAATTTCTTCTTAACATCTAGCCTAAATTTACCCTTTTTCAATTTGTAGACATTACTCCTTGTCCACTACAGTTCCGCATGAAGTGTCCCTCTCTGGTTTCCCCGTAGGGCCCCTTCTCACACTGAAAGGCTGCTGTGAGGTCTCCACACAACCTTCTCTTCTCCAGGCTGAACAGCCCCAGGCTTCTCAGCCTCCTAGGGGAGGTGGTCTAGTCTTTTTAGCAAATTCATGAACCTCCTTTGGACTTGTCCAAAGGTTCCATCCATGTCCTTCTTATGTTGGTTACACCAGACTGTACACAGTAGTCCAGGTAAATCAGCTTGAAATTTATCAGAGGGAAATTTATCAGCTTGAGAGAGAAATTGGAGAGATTTTTCAGCTTGAGAACAGCTATTTGCCTAAATTTGTATCTCTAACATAAATTCAGGCTATGATATCACATAAGATATTGGTTTATTGATTTTATATTCCTTAGGCTGCTCAGGTCTTGGCTTGCAAAATATGTTTTCTGATGTTGAAAGAAATAAAATGTGTAATTTGCAGTTCCTAACTGTCTGATTCTTGTTTTGGCATAAACAATACTATGAAAAAGAGTATATATTGGCCAAGACATGTGACTGGCTTTCTCAAGTTGAAGTATGTTCCTTCTGTGAATCCCTATCTGCTAAGAGGAATGGGAGGATCTTTTGATTAGAAGAGAGATACAATTTATTCCTGATGCTTTTAGATTATTATTGCTGTAAGCGAATTAAATGTGACTTAAAATGTTTCAATTATCAGGATATTGTGACTGCCGTTTTTGTGTCTGCTTTGTGTCCAGACTCCTGAAAGAGTCTGAACCCTGTTAAAATTTCACAGCCCCCGGCATGCAGATAGCAAAGGGACAGGGCCCAGCCTCTGGGTCAATTTGTGTAGCAGGTTATTCCACATGCAGCTGCGCTGACACAGCTGTAAAGGTTGCAAATCCTAATCCAAACAAAATTTCTGGATATTTTGTGGGCATTAGTTAATTTGACCCTCCCATTTCTTTCCTTCTTTTCACATTTCAATAATTACAATTGTACTCATTTCACTCTTAAAATCTATGTTCTGGGAATTCTCTTTTTTAAACTCTTGTAGAGTATTATGAAGTCTTTCAAAAAACTGCCAGAACTGTAAACTCTTACTTCTTCCTTGCCACAGCTGTGTAGGGTGACTTCATAGCAATCTAACCTGTTTCAAGGCTGAGAGTAAAACAATGAAATACATTTTGCTAGAAGTTAACCTCAGTACTTCTGGTATTCATTCAAGATGACAGAGAGATGAAAACCAGCTTCAAACTTGTTTTATTCTCATTTTTTTGGAGCACAATTCTCAGGATTTGCACAGATGATCTGTCTTGGGTTAAGAGTATTTGAAGTCCAAAACCACTGCCATGACCAAGGACATACTTTTGGCCACTGCTGAAGACTACTGAGTACTTTTCAGAGTACCTTTTTACACCAGGTGCTATAGACCCTTCAGCTGGCTACAAGAGAACTGTTATATTACCTAGAGCAATACAACTCTGTGTAATCACACCAGTTGATGCCCATGAAGAATATGCTTAACCACAATAGTATGATCTGTTTAGAGCCTTAAAACTTTTACTGCTTGCAATTCTATAATTAGTACAACTAAGCTCTAGGACACCTCTCTATTGACTGCATGGGGAAGACAGCTCCTCAACTTTTTTCTTTTATTAAGTGTAAAGCAAATTATAAATAGCAAAGAGATACTGAGGTACTTTTATAAGTGAGAAATTCAATGGCCTCAAGAGCAGATCCAGATGAATCATGGAATCCTGAAACAAATGTACATCACTCCCTACACAGCTGCTTGGTCCAGCCTATCGCAAGCATATGCCTAACACAGAAACTGAAGTTTGCATGTGGTTTTGGTGCTTATTGCAGAAGCTGCAAAGTAATGATTTAATACAATAACTCTGATATTCATTTGTGGTCTCTAAAAAGGCATTTTCTAGCCTCCGTCCCTTGGAGGCCACAACCTTATCTGAGCCTAATGTCTTACATGAGTAATTTTTTTTGGAAAAATATACCTCTATCTTGATGTAGAGATTTTCCAGTAACTTATTCTTTGGGGCAACTGCAAGCATGAGATTGGTAGTAGAGATTTGACTGAGTTTTCTGGCAGTTCTTTCCAATACATGCTGAACTATCTCCTTCTTATGTCATGTATACTCACCCACATTTACTTTTTGTACAGCACAGAGCAGTATACCGAGGCAAGTAATTTCAAACGAAGCCTCTCAGTCTTTTCTGACTCTATAGTGTAAGATCTAATGTGAAATGTACAGAACACCCACGTAACCCATGGCTTTTAGATCTCAAAGTAAATGTTTTCACATAATCATGGATTGCATCCAAGCAAATGTCTGTAAGATGACATTTCTGGAAGCTTTTGCATCTTTACATTATATTTAGTTTACACAATATACTGTACAACTGGAAAAAATGGTCATATGAGCCAGACCAACATTTGACCTCTTGTAGAGTGCCTTTGAGAACAGGCTATTTCTCTACCCTCCTCTATGCTAACACCTTTTACATCAGACAATTTCCAAATCAGGAATTTCTTTGAAGTTTCTGGTCTTTCTTCCATAGTTTACTTTTCAAAACATCACAAGGCCAGTGGAATTCATGTATTCATGTGCTGGGGGCCCCCATGCAACCCAGCCTGGATCTAAGTTTCCTTCTCCTCTTTACGTCCACCTTAATTTTCTCTTTCTCTCTGAAGCAGTCCTGTTCTAGTCTGAGTCACAGGGAGTCCTCAGAGTTTCTGAGCAGAGTTGAAATTTGGATCTCCTGGCCCTACCATCATGCAGCCTTTGTCTTTGAGGCACCATCCGCTCTGTTTCTCAACAGAGCTCAGCACAGCCCTGGTGCTGAAGCACCTTTATTGTAAAGGGAGAGGGCTGCTCGTCCCTATAAAGGCCCCCAAATCTAAATGAAATGGATCCAAAAACATTTAGGGGAAGGGAACCAATACATTTCTACTGGAAATATATCAAAGTGCAAAATCCAGCACCTTCTATCATCTGGCTTTCTAGTACTATACATGCTGTTTCCAGGGCTTCTGTGAAAAATAGTGAGCTATGCTCTTTGTGGGAATGGCTGCAAGGAGGGCGAGACGGGGGAAAATAATTTCCTTTTGAGTGCTTTCGAGTACCCTGTGGAGCCTGATCCAAAGCCCACTGCAGGCGTTGGCAGTCCTGCCAAAGAGACTTTAATATCCTTTGCATCAGGCTTCAGCTTATTCACACATCAGCAAAAATTTTTTCCTGTTGCTAGTTTTATAGAGACTGCTGTGGTGCCATCTGGGAACAAGGAGAGGGAATGTTTCCATTTCCTGAGCATAGGTGAAAGGGCTTTTTGCTCTTTCCTTTTAAGATGCTATGAAATCCAAAGATGCAAGAAGAGCCAGTTTTCTCTCTGCTAAGATAACTGAAAACACAGCTTTTCTTTAGTTTTTAACTTTTATCTTTTGTTTTTCATTTTTCTTATATTTCTCAAATATATGGTTTTGTGACAAGAATTAGACAAATGGGGCAGAGATCTCTGTCATTTTAAGTTCTTTGGGTTTTTTGCAGTACAGTACTCCCTAGCTTGCCCAAGACAAGATGCCTCTCTGATGGGAATTGTGACTTCTTTTGATCAAAGCAAGAAAAGCAAGGAAAAGTAGAAAAGATGGGTGAGACAGCAAATAGCATATGTGAGAAGGTGAGTGACAAGTAAAGAAGTTAACTTTCTAAGAAATAAACTGACTATAGCGCTTCTCAGAATAAGATGGTGAGGGCTGAATGCAGATTACAGCTTTTTTTTTACTTGGTTTCTACATCAAATATTCATGCCTGTAAAATTCCTTTGTTCACACCTGCAAACTAATTCTTCTTGAAATGAATGTTGCCTTCTAGTGTCAGTTTTTATTTTGTCCTCTGTCTTTTCATTGGCAGTCTCAGCTACTTCTTACAGAGCGGCTTGTGATACAAGGTCCCAGGTAGCAAGGAGTCAGTTGTTCACTCCCTGCCTGAGACACATCAGCACAGGGTCCCTAAAGTAAACCAATCTGGATGCATAATCCTGAGCATATGCTCAAGTGTTTTATGCCTCAGTTATGAGCTCAGGACAGGGGTGGCTTATTGAAGCTCAGTACTTTATGCAATGCAGAAACATAGTGTGGATGCTAGTGATGCCCAGAGTCCAGCCTCGTCCATGGCCACAGCCTGGGCATAGAAACCCACTGGTGTGTTGAAGTAAATAGGTGCTGATGGAGCAAAAAATACTGAAATACAGCCCTTTGTGTCTAGCAGGAAAAACTTAGGCAAAGGAAACACTTGTGCCACTGCTTGAACAGTGCAGATGGAGAAGCTGCAGGAGCGAGTCAGAGAAAGATTTGTACTGTGAAATAGGTTCTTCAATAAGAGATAAAGTCAAGCATCAGCCTTCTCCTCAGAACAGTATAATACAATTTATTTTTTCTGCCCAATCAACTATTTCCATGAAACCTCTGTGTGTGTGTGAGTCTACTGCTCACCTGATCAATTTTTGTTGAAGTTGATCCAGGGGTTCAGCAGCCAACGGCATGGGCAGACACACACTTGCATGAATTGCTGGAAGTGTTCAAGGCCAGGCTGGATGGGGCTTTGAGCAGCCTTGTCTAGGGGAAAGTGCCCATGGCAGGGACATTGGAACTGGATGATCTTTAAGTTCCCTTAAGTTCCCTTCCAACCCAAACCTTTCAATGATCCTATAATACACAGAAAAGCAGAAGGTGTTGTGATGTTGCAAACCTTTTTTTCTTAGACAACAAGTGGGCTTTGTTGCCCACAGCTAGAGATGTGGCATAGGTTACAGCAAGTAATTTCACTCTAGCAAGAAAGACAGAGTAAGATAATAATTATATTGTGTTTATTCCCCAGTAAACAATGCAAATTTAAAAATTGTACAAAATTTTTAGATAAGCAAAACCAGCAAGTTTTTGAAAGAGAACACTACTAAGACACAATGTTAGCAATGTCTCAGTCAAGAAGCTTTTAAGAAGATGGACTTAATATATAAACTGACCTATAAACTGACAAGTCTGTATGATTTTATGCACCATAACTGCTCTTTTGCTACATCACAGGGACCATAGTAGGGAACACGAAGCTTCTCTTCAAACAATTTGTCTGTGTAAGTGAACATTTTACAGGAAAGTAAAATAGTTAACAACCTTTTAAAACAGGCTTAAAAACCTTAAAGTAATGTATGTCTTTAAAAACTTCAGGAGTGGGTTCTTTATGGGAAACTCAGAATTTAAAAAAATGTTTGGAGTAAAGTCAAAATGTTATGAGCAGTGCTCTGCAGTAATGACACATATCAGCAGTATTTGTAACCAGAAGAACAATGTGATAAATTTTAATCGCAAGGGACCAGGCATGTGGGAAGTGCCTAATACACAGACATCCTTTATAGGTTTCCAGTTATGACCTATGTCTGAAAGACATTTTAATGATAGCTAAGGAAAGTAGATGGATTGTCTTCCCAGAGTGTTGAAGGTCCTGTTTGTTGTCATCAGCAGCTTCTATAAAGACCAGAGATTTTCAAAGGTACTTTTCTGTCCTGCTATCAGCACGGAATACTGCAAGGATGGGACTATCTAAGATAAAACATGCCAGAGACATGTAGTCCTCAGGATTTCCTGTGGGAGTCTGACCAAAAGAAGGCAATATTAATAAATATAAATTCTGGAACATTATTATCACCAGAACTGTGTCATGGAGTTTACCCTGAATTCTTGTAACCCCTCTAGTTTTCTCAGGCAGTTCAAGCATTTAACTGCAACTGGTCAGAGTGTTAGACCTCCCCACGGGGACAATTGTTTTCAATTACATTAAAGGCTCAAAGCCTTTGATAGACATGCCAAAGCAAGGAGTTTAGCTTGCTGAACATTTTAACTCTTTGAACTAATGTGGGATCTGGAAGTCCCTTTACTCTTGGACCTTGAAAATGCTTAAAAAATAGATGCAATCTGGAAACAGATTAGTGCCAAAAATATGTAATAGTCCTCCCTTTGAGGATGCTGTTGCCTTTTTTATTTTCATTTTCTTGGAAGTGGTAGTTAGAGGGAGTATAACAAACACATTGTTTTTCTTGAAGAGGATGAATTAGGCCAGCAAATGAAGTTCCAGTCATCCACAACCTTCACTAAATGCCTAAAGTGATTTCACCTATTTTTTAGATCCTCAGGGCTATTTTTGTTTCTGTGGTCCTCATTGAGCCTTCCTTGGCAGAGAAGTGAAGATACCGGTGCTTTGTAGTTAGGTTACTTCTCCTAGAAGGAAAAAAGGCCAAGGAGCCAGGAGAAAAGTGCTTAAAATATGCTGATCTTGTGGGATTTTTTGGCGAAAGCCTGATACGCTATGCAGCATAGTATATAATACCATTCTTCTTACAGGAACCTCCAGAACACCTCCTCTCCAAGGTTTTTTTTTCAGAGGTTTTTCTAAATCATTCAGATTACACAACCCTTTGAGCACTCTGCCTCTACAGATTAACACTCAGGTTTGTCTAAAGAGACACTTGTTTCAGAAACTCAGACAAATATTAGTTCTGTGTACAGTCCTGCCTTATGTACTGAGTTTCTATTAACATATGGGCAGTGGCAGTGCTGTGAACTTCAGTGCTTCAGGATGGTCCCCACTGACTCCTGCTGTCTCCACTTCCCTTCTAATGCAGGAGAAGTCACAAAGGCAAGTAACAAAAGGTAGTCCACATCAAGTCATACTACTTCAGTGGAACAGTAGCTTCTAGACAGGAAATACAGTTTATAAGACAGCTATGAGTGGGTAGAACATAATCTAATATTATATCTCAGCTTTGCTGAGAATATCTTTCTTCATAGCTTACTAGGAAATAGTTGATTAAATCTCTACGCATGTATGTTTGCAACAGACTTTGTCCAACTCTTTCCAAATGGAAAGCTGGGTGACTAACTATTAGCCAGTGTGATATTTTGACTGTTCAAATCAGAGTATGCTATTGTTTTTGATGAAAAGAGCAGTGGAAAGTAACTGAAAGCTTAGGTCTAAATAAATATAATTTACATAAATGCTTTCAGAAAAGGAGCTTTCATGATTTTTGCTTTGACAAAGATCCTATGAACTCTATAAAACATAAACAATATCTCATAATGAAAGACTGTTATTTCAAAGTTGACATCATATCTGACTCCAAGTGTGACTTTTCTATTGGGATTAAATTCCGTTTATTTAAAGATTTTTGTATAACTCCTTAGTTATCTAGAATACAATATAAACAAAACAAACAACATTTATCTTATGACTAAAAATTCTGGTAAGTATAATTGAGATAGTTAAGAAATATATTTCTTAAATTCTTTGTATTTTACATTCGTGAGCATTTTGTATGGAATTTTCACAGTTATGCATGTTAAGAAGATCAGCTCTTCCTTGTTTATATGGGATTTTGTACAGTAAAGAGAGGGAAAAATAATATAGAAAAATAAAATCACATCCACACGCCTAAAAAATTATCAAGTCAGGGCCTATACATGAGAAACATTTTGGCATTATGTTTTAGAATAATTCAAGAACATTCATTTTGGATTGCTGAGAACAATGCTGGAGTCTCATGAAAATACTGCCTGTCTTCAGATATCCTGATGGTTAAAAATGTGCCAATCACTAAACAACAATTTTTGGTTAGAGCTCAGTCCAACCAGTAGTTCTGTCTTATTAGAGTCCTGCTTATATTCATACCTGGATTTACTCTCCAAGTTAGGAGAAGTGTTGTGGTGGGGAAAAATGACCCTTCATAGATCATATGTTAAGCAAATAAATGAATCTTTACAGAATGAGGAGTAAAGGCTGACACCTCCTGTGCTAGGTCTGTATTTATTCAAGGTTTCTTAAACTGTGCTATGAATCCTGGTATTGACAGAATACAAAAAAATCAAGGTACAACCTGAGATAAGACTCAGAAAATTTTCTCCCTGAATTGGCATAGCAAGAACACTGCACTCAAAACCTAATCACTTTCAGGTGTGGTGTGACCTGGTGGTAAATATTTCAAAATTACTATCATAATAATAACTGTCATATCCCAGGAATCCTCACATCTCATCTCATCTGATTGGTCAATTGCCATGTTAATTAAGTACAGGTATCAAAAGTGTTTGCCATAGTATCTCTTTCTGAATTACTAATAAAATAAAGTAAGAATGATAAAAGATCAGTGATTTATAGCAATATGGGAAATGTTTAATTGTCTGTTAGTTTGGGCAATTAAAAGTAGTTAAATCCCACATTGATTCAAAGAACCATTCCAATAGGTCCTCCCAGGAAAGAGTCTAACTGGATCTAAATTGCCTTGTGAATCCTCACAGGTCTAAATTCTAAGTATATTCTAATGACTGCTTATGGTTATTTTCTACTTGTAAAATCTATAACTAAGAAAAAGAAGGGAAGAAATTTGAAAGCAAATAAATGGCATATTGACACTAGAAAACTGAATTAATGATAACCTCAAGCAGCCAAATCTGTGATTAAGTTACCCTGGTTTTGAGAGCATCACCAAGCCAGGGAGTAAACACTGGCTAGTTTACCACTCACTTCCTATGCTTGTGGCTCACATCTAAGTTAGTTTTTAGCTATGTCCAAATATACTAGCTGTTTGTTTTTCTTTCTATAAATACTAAAAATCAAGGGAAAATAGCCTATACTTTCAGAGTATTTAAATAAAATTGCAATTCAGATAAGACTACCCATAGATCTCTGCCTCTGTTCTCTTTGCTGTACATACTGAAATATGGAACTAGACAATGAGGGGTTAAATAGTAGTGGTGCAGATGCAGCTGGTCCGTGTTACACTAAAAGGACCAGCTGATGGGCATAAAGAGGATTAGAAAAAGGAAATAGATGAAACTGGCTTGAGTGCTGGTAGGGAGAGTTTGGATTTTTGTTTCGGAGTGGGGGGCTCTTGTTTAGGCTTTTTTTCGGAAGCTCAGATAATAGAGGGAGTTTGAGTTACTTTCAAAACTTTAAATTCTACAAATCTATGAGAGCTAGAGTTATGAAGGTATGTTGACAAATGTGTACTGAAGTGTTTAAGTATGAAGATAATTCTTATAGATAGGGTTTTCTGGGTCATGGGGGTTAGTTTGATGGAGTATTACAGTTGCGTGGGACTGACATAACCTTCACTAGAAAAACAGTAGAGGAAGAAAACAGAAGATATCAAGAGTAGAGTTGTGATTGTAGGAGGTTCAAGCATTTGCTCTCTCTTTTGTGTGCTCTTTCACTACAGAGAACCTGGCAGGGGTTTTAACAGTATGTAGGAAACCATCCACCTTCTCAGATGCCTATCTGCCTGTGAGCTTTTAAGGGAAAAACTTAGTGAGCAGTTGAATTAAAGAATTCCTGGATCACCTTCTCCTTTTCCATGGGAAGGAAGCAGCCTGATGGGAACATGTATCTTTGTTAGTTTAATTTTTTGTTTGGATAAGGGGTGAAATGGGGAGAAAGCTAACTTTTGGATAAATAAATCTGTTGTCAGGCTTCTGCTCATCTAAAGTGTAGCTATAGTCATTCTTCCAAGTGTTAACTGGTTTGGTGAAACCCAGAGCAGTTGAAGTATATCAGTACTGCAGTATAATGGCTATTTCTTGACCTATTTTGATACAGCCTAGTTCAGGTCCTGCTAGCTGCTCACAAGGGGACTCCTCACAGCTTCTATGCATGCACTTCTACTTCTGTGGGCTTTGCAGCTAATTGGTTTGCAGATCTAACTAGACTTGGTGGCTGGAGAAAGCTAGACTTGTTGTTCACAAGGTGGTAACAGTGGTGGTAGATGCCTATGGAGTTCTTTCCCATTCTGCTGTCCTCTGCTTTAAAGAAATGCTGTGTAGCTCTCTTTCTCAGTGATAGTCCTGTATCACAGTTACCAGCATGAAAGACTTGCAGCTGGTTCAATGTCCTTAAAAAAAGCCAAAAAAANCCCCCCCCTTCTTCTTCTCCAAGTGTCTGGGCTTCAAAGTAATACCCAAGATGTGAGAAAAGAGGTAACTTGGATCAGGCCCCTGCAAATGGCCAGGAGCAACTCTAACAATGGACCAGACTTGTGTCTGCAGGAATGGTCCCTGGCATTGATCTACTGATATAGATATGACCACATAATTAAGAATAGATTGCAGTGTCTTCATGTCCTTCCCTGTATAGCTCTGGTATTCTGCACCCCTGAAACTTGGGACAGGAAAATTCAGTGTGAAGGAGGCTGACTTGCTTTAGCCGCTCCCCTGTAGCAGAAGTGGTGTCTGCCATTGCATTATGCTTTAAAATTCTGTATTTATTGGTTGCTGTTTTTAGCAAGGTCACTGAGATTGAAGGGACTGAGACAGACCAAGTATCTGCAGACAGCTACCTGCCTGTGGCAAACTAACATGAGGAGTTACAGCTGACTGATGTCCTGGACCCCTGTGTACTGGCTTGTTACAGAGTTTCTGAGAGGTGAGAGTAATGAGCCTGTGCTTTAAATCCAGCTGGAGTTTATATCCAAATTCCCTCTAACTCTGATAACTCAGTATTTATTACGGTCCTAACAGACCTCCTGTTCTGTGGCTTCATCCTGAAAGATCATGAGTCTACATAATGTTGCTGTCAGAGGGATGTTCTCCTCCTCTACCTCTGTTTCTCTTAGCACTCATAGCCCATTTTTAGCTCATTCTTTGGGACTGCACTTACTGTTTTCCCATAGGACAGCATTTAATTGCTCCTTGATTGACCTTCTGCCTTGTCCCAACAACTTTGCCCCTGAGGTCACTTTACCAATTCGTNCTATGTTTTTCAGCACAGAGAGTAGGAGTAATCTCTCCATTCTTGTTGAGGTTAACGCCACTTTCAGAACAGGATTCATAATACCTTATCTCCTAGAGAGTTTCTTACTGGGCATGTGCAGGTAGGTAGTAAGTGTGCAAACCCACTCCTTGGGAATGGGGCCCACTAGGAGTTGAATTTCATTCACCACCATCANGTATTCTGCACCCCTGAAACTTGGGACAGGAAAATTCAGTGTGAAGGAGGCTGACTTGCTTTAGCCGCTCCCCTGTAGCAGAAGTGGTGTCTGCCATTGCATTATGCTTTAAAATTCTGTATTTATTGGTTGCTGTTTTTAGCAAGGTCACTGAGATTGAAGGGACTGAGACAGACCAAGTATCTGCAGACAGCTACCTGCCTGTGGCAAACTAACATGAGGAGTTACAGCTGACTGATGTCCTGGACCCCTGTGTACTGGCTTGTTACAGAGTTTCTGAGAGGGGAGAGTAATGAGCCTGTGCTTTAAATCCAGCTGGAGTTTATATCCAAATTCCCTCTAACTCTGATAACTCAGTATTTATTACGGTCCTAACAGACCTCCTGTTCTGTGGCTTCATCCTGAAAGATCATGAGTCTACATAATGTTGCTGTCAGAGGGATGTTCTCCTCCTCTACCTCTGTTTCTTTTAGCACTCATAGCCCATTTTTAGCTCATTCTTTGGGACTGCACTTACTGTTTTCCCATAGGACAGCATTTAATTGCTCCTTGATTGACCTTCTGCCTTGTCCCAACAACTTTGCCCCTGAGGTCACTTTACCAATTCGTTATTCTTGGTGGAGGAGAAAAAAGTCCTTCTTAATGTCTAAGCTTCTCTCCCTATTATTGCAGAGTTAATTAAAAGACAATGATTTAGAGCTATTTATCACCACCTTTTAAATATCAGGTAGCAAAGTGTTCCATGAAAATAATGGCTTGAGAATCCCTCAACTGCTTTCTGCTTAGAAACTCTGTTTTTCATATCCAGAAATAGGTTAAACATGATTTTTTTGACAGAGACTTAAGTATTGGGCTGGATCATTCAATGCTTCCATCATCCTCATTGCACCATTTGCTTTATAAGCAACAGGGTAGTAGAGCCAATTCAAATCTGTGATCTTTACATGAAAAGTAATAGTGCTTTGTGAGACAATATGTTTTTAAAGATTCAGAAAAGCTGCTAGTCAATCGCACAGATGACTCATGTTTATAGTCCTCTGCTGAAATCAAGTCATGTTGGTAAACATACTCTAAACATGTTTATTAACAAGCCATTTAGGGGAAAAAATAATCCTGGCTATAGAAAGCATTTAATCTTTTCCACACAAGTGATTCTCCATAAAGGCAGAGTCACCTACCTTCCCTTCTTGTACAGTTCATTCCTGTCCCCTGGCTTTGAGTTTGGACAGGGACAGGGGAAACCACACTGACTTGCTGTTCCTTTAGTTCATTAACCCTCCATAAGACACTTGTAAAAGAAGCACAGAACATTGTGTGGTCAGAGGAAACCATCTGCAATGTTAATGTAGTTTGTGTGCAGTCTGTTTTGTCCAGAGCTAATGTTCATTTGACTGATGCATTGGCATCAGCTTTTTTATTTGAGGGAGTTGTCTTTCTAACTTTGTTCATTTGTGCAGCTTTCTTTTTTTGAATACATCACTTATCAGAAGCTTCAAGACAGTATTTGTAAAACATCTTCAAAATAATGATGAATGACTAAAGTGAACATGAAAAAATAAATGAATTCAGTAACTATTTATCAAGATTACAAACTAGAAGTGCATTTCCTCCAGCTAATATGTGAAACACTTCACCCTGGCATAGATAAGTCATGAATCAGCCAAGGGGTTAGTTAGGGCTTCCAGTTTCTATTAGGTCAGCTTACTAAAGGCTGGCTTTCTGAAGAAGTAAGGATTCAGGGGTTATTTCTTTTTTAAATCATAATAATTAACTCTGGGGATGGATAAAGCAACAGGAAAAGTGATTTTTAACTTTTATTGCAGTAAAAAGATATGAGAGTCTTAGTCTGTTCTTACAGAATGTTCTCTCTCTTTTGGTGAGAAAAATAGAAGCCCCAGGGGAAAAAAAAAGGGGGAAGATTTCTCTCAAGTGTAGAGCAATGATCTGTAAGAAAAAACCTTTCCTGTGAACAAGTGAAGAGGGTGGAGATTTGCACTAAAATAAACAACCAAGTCAGGTTTTGTGTTGGATGTACTGACAAGGCTGCAGGCACTGGCTTTAAAATGTTTCATCCTGAGTATCCAGTGTCTCCCAGAAGGACGTGCAGCAGGAGGAAGTGTGAGGTTAAGAATTCAGGGAGATTGGATAGATAGTTGAAAGGCTTGGGTAGACAGTCTGAAATTCATTATGAGAGTGCATCCCGGGGGTCACCACAAACATCCTATAAACATCAGTGAACTTTTCTGCAGTCCAGAGCTGCAGGAGCAAGTGTGGTGAGTCATGAGATGTCTCCTCCTCTATGCACATGTACCCAGGGGGACACAGAGGGGGGTAATGAAGGGTGCTTTCTGAAGGGATTAGAAGTGTAAGTTCTCCAAACTGACTAGAAAATATCATCTGACTCTCCAAATGTTGAGAGCATTCTTTAAACCATGCCTCTTTTAAGTCAGTCTCATGAGTACCTCTCATGTTGAATAATCAAAACTCAAATTTCTACACCTTCCTTGGTAATTAAGCAGAAATGCACATTTTGCACATGTATACACTGAGACCATTTTAATGATTAGGAGTTGCAATGAAATAGGCAACCTGGAGGGAAAGAAGGATCATGGTAAAAATCAGTGAAACAATTTTGCATTTCAATAAATGCTTTGATTGCCAGGTCCTATCCTATGCAGAAGGATTTGCAGTGTCTCAGTGAAAAAGGAATTGAGTGCCTTAAGATCTTACAGTGAGGTTACCCAAGTAGTGTATGCAGATGTCTTCTCGAGTAACGGAGTTTATGTGTAAATCCTGGATCGAGCATACGTGACGTCTTTGATTCTGAACACCTGCCTCAGCTTCCTTTCAAAGAATTTTGGGTGTTTCAACTTCCTCTTGCCGTTTTTGTGATGTTTTTAATCTGCATAACTGTGTTGCAAGTTAAAAAACCTGCTATGCCTCAGTGTTGCAGTGGCAAAGAAAATATAAATGAAAGAAAGGTGTTCTGAAAATTAAAATGACTATTCTGTAGTCCATGTTGCAAATAACCTTCAAACAACCTGAGCTTTAATCTTGAAGAACTTTCCATAAGATTAATTCTGCTCAGTGCAGTGGTACAACTTAATCACTGAATATAGTGTAAATTGTTAAGCATGTGCACAAGTGATTGTAGGACTTGGGTGTAATATCAGAAAGCTCTTCTGCACCAACAAACCTGAAAATAAGTTCATATCCCATTTGCTCAGGTCTGAATTGCACACCATTTAGAGTATTCCTCTTGCGACAGTCTGCCAATTTTTTGTCATCCTGCATAGACTTTTCAACTGAAAGTTCAGTTTTGCAAGTACAAGATGTAGGAGCTAAGATGATATATTGAGGCATATAAGTAATCAGGAAAAAATGCAGCTCAGCCCATGTATTCTTTGGAAATATGTATAAATATTTACAAATTATGGAGTTAAATCCAACTCATTTTGTAAATGAAGGGATATTCTGCCTTTTTTTTATGGGAAACATCAAAATCCAGGAAGCATGGGAGAATAAGACATAAAGTCTTTTCCAAGGGACATTCATAAACTCTCATAAAATCAAACATCATACAGACTTCAACCTTTCTCCTATTTTCATTGTGTGCACGCCTACGCATCTGTGCATTTGTGGAAGCAACTTTCATACAAATCTTCTTCTTTTTGCATTTACCAATTACTTTGTAAACAACTTAAAGAGATTGGTGAGGGACTGGTCTGTAAAAATGATAGCACATCTGCAGCACAGGCAGTTAAAGTCAACAATTAATTAATTGTTAAGGACTCTGTTCATCTAAACGTTTGGCTCTGTATTTACTGGATGATTCATGGCTTGTGATCCCTGGTTTCCAGAGAACTCAGTCTGGTCCTTCACTTCAGCCCTTCCCCTGCTTCCCATTTCACCCTTCCCTGCCCATACCCAACTGCAGAGACGCAAAAACGTGTTTTATGGCAAGCCACTCACCCAGAATTTGACCTAAGGGTATTTGGCAAATGCAGGCACTACTCTGCTGAAGGCTATGAAACAGAGAGCCCTCCTTGCCTGGTGTTGGTGTTAGTAATTCACTGATAGATGAATATTTACAAAACAAGACACATACAGAAGCATGTGCAATCATCTTTTGTGTAGCTGGCTTTTGGTAGACTAGACTTTAAGCCTTCAGTGTAAAGCAGTGGCTGTCTGTTGTAGCAAACAGATTTTGTATCAACCTGTATGAAGTTGTGCAGTGCTGTGGTCAAGAGAGGCTCTGGCTCTCTGGGAGGCACTTTGTGTCCCAGTTTAATTCTGAGCCTCCAGATAACGCATGTCATAATGATTTGCTTGAATTGCCTCCCAGGGAAAGATCAACTATCTTCTGGTGTATATATATGTTTACAGGGAACCGAATTTATAATAGACATGGAACAAAATCTGTAGTTTTAACATGAATTCTTAAGGGAAGCTGTTCCTTAAATAAGGAATGCCATTTACGAAATTGCAGCAACAATAGATAGATTTAATACATTATTTTTTCATTAATATTTTTATTATTACTAGCTTGCAAAGATCCCTTGGAGTGTTATAGCAGAACATTAAACTAGTCTAGCAAAATAACAAGCACCTATCACTGAATAATTAAAGTTGTCACTGAAGAAACAAAATATAAAACCATAAACAAGCCTTGAACAAACAAGAAATAATCCATGCATGATGATAAAGGGAATCAAAACATCTGGCATCATTGCCAGATAACGTCTACAGATGTGTTCTGATGTATGATAAGAAGAAATAACATTTCAGGGTTGCAGGCCCTCAGTGAGGTTCCTGCCTTCCACTGTGGTTAAGTCACAGGGAGGTGTAGCCAGCTTTGCTCCTGCTGTGGATCTCAAGAGTGCTCCTGCTGAATTGTTCAGATTTTTGAGGGCTGTTTCTGTTGTGTGGGACAGAACCTGATTCAGCTTCACAAATGATGTGACAAAGGGAGAGCTGTGCTATTTGTTGTTTCCTTGAGACACTCCCTTCATTCTCAGATCCAGGCTGCTGCTAAAAGCAGTCATGTTACAGAGCCCAAAATTACAGAGCCCAAAGCTGAGTAATACAGCTTTGACATCACTAATGGGGAGAGACTGATTGTTTTGGTATATCTTTTTCATCTTGAATTTCTGAAAGGGACAAAGAATCTAGTGAAAAGACTATTAATACTATTCCATAAACAGAAAAGTTGTTCTCATCCTTTCTTCAGATATAATCTTACAGGCTCATCTTGCAATTTACAGCTAGTTTCCAGATAACCTGAACATCTACGGGTAGTGGCTAGCTGCCTTAAATACATGCATTCCACTGGAGGTTTCCACGGCTTAGCAGCTTCATAAGATGTTACCTAAATTCAAAATTTAATCGCTTTAGAATCAGGTGGCAGGTTGGTAAATGAAGATTTACTGCAATGATATCTAAAAAAAGAATCAGAAAAAGAGGTAAGACATCTTGTTTGAGTCATAAGACACTGATAGAGCTGACTGCTCTACCTTTTCCTCCGTATCTGCACAGTTTTGCTTACAGCAGGACACACAAGAAGTCACTTTAAAATAAAAAAATACCTGGCTGACTGCTGAAAAGATCATTTGTCAAGAGAAGAATGCTGTAGAGGGAAACTCTGACCTCTAAACCTGCAAAAACAACAAAAGCCAGTGTTTTAAAAAGTTATTTTGAAGCCTAAATAAACCTTGACAGACTCCCCTTAAACCTCTTTTACAATGATTAATTTCCAACTAGAGAAATATTGACTCTGAGGGAAAATGAAAATATTTCCATCTTCTTTCTAACACTGCATTATAAGATCATTTGACCTACTAGATAGAGTGGAAAATCACTATCAGTCTTGATGTTATTAGATGGATCACGTTTCACATCTCTCTGCCTCTGTTTTCCTTTGCTTCCCCTGTATCAGCATGTTGTCTTCCCATCTCTCTCCCCTTTAGTATGGCTTGAGGAGGCAGAGCCCTTGGTTCTCACGTTCCCTGGCAAGGCAGGGTGGCTGCCTTTTTGTGGGATGATTGTGAGCATATAGAGGGCAGTCATAGGTTCATGGAAGGCCCTGAGGAAAAAATCCACCTCACCCCACATATTATATGTAGATTGTTATGGTTGTTCACTTTCGTGATGATTATATTTCCTCTCCCTGTGAGTAGTCCTTTCCAAGAATCACAGTATGTATATATACCGTAGCCTCAGATCTAATAGGAAGTTAAATAAAATATCATCACCAGCCCCAAATATTTCTTTTTAACTGCCACTGATAACTATGGATGTGACAGGTAACCAATGAATTGCATGGTAAAACTGCCTCTATCCTACTGAGCTGGGCTCTAAAATGCATTTACTGTCCTCTAAAAAGTGATGGAAGAAGGATCAGAGTGCACCAGCTGGAAAGAGGGACAGGGGCTCTGGCAGAGGAGCAAGCTTGAACACAAAAGCTCCATTGCTTGTTGTATGTCCCACTGAAAGTTTTCTTTATGAATGAACCTACACTACATTTCCTAAAGTGACTACAGCCATTGCTCCAAAAACATTGGCAGCCTTTGTGCATATTCTGTTACTTGGTTGGCTTCAGAGATAGCAGGAGACAGAGCATCTTCTAGAAAAAAAAATACATTTGATCTTTACTGTTTCTAACAGAATTAGCCAATTCAAACAAGCTGAATAATAATTAAAAAAATCTAGCTCAGACCTCTGTGTCAAAAGAGACATAGAGAAAACATCACTCAAACCCATGGAATATCCCCAAAGTCTTCTTGGAAGAATATAAAATGTAAGTTACCCATAGTTCATTGTCTTAGTAAAAGTGGCTATAAACTACTGTGTGCTGCTGCCCTCAACATGCTTTCTTTCTGCAGGAAACCTCTGATGGAAAGAATTATTTGATTTTGTATGAATCATGAGAAAACCTGAACCTAAAGATTCTTGTGCAGGCGAAGGTAATAGCACTTAATAGATAGTAACTGCATCATACATTCAACCCTCCACAGCACACACAATTAGCATCCAACTGAATTCATGTGTCGATAAGTACATAGAAAAATATTCTTCTATCACAGAATCCTTACACAGAGTGAGGTGCCGAGTTCTTTTCACATCAAGGCTTCTTGCTGCTCACTGCTTCAGATTCCAGCCATTAAGATAGGGCATGATTTATTAAATCTTTCCCTTGGAGGACTTTTTTATTAGGTTCCATTGTAAGTCTGTTCCTAGGCACTCTCATCCAATCTAAGTATTGAAATTGCATGTGTCTAGCTCTTTTGAAATATTTTCCTGTGATTTTCTATAGATTATAATGGCACAATTATTTCTGTTTGTCATGACTTACGATACTTAGCTAAAGGAATAATCTTTATGATTTGAAGTATTTGAGTTTAAAGTCGTAACTATATGCCAAAAGTTGAGCAGCCAAAGTCTGCATTACTGAGAAGAACTTCTCAGCTTAGGTCCATTGATTGCAATACTGCTGTTCCAATTTACAGACTATAGTCCATATATGCCAAAGCAGTTAAATAAAAGCTGGATGAAATTAAAAGTTCACACTTTCCTGACATATATAAATATATGTTAAAAATCAGCCAGCAGCTTCTGATGATTTGGCATAAGGATATGTACATGAAGAGTTAATTAACTTGTCAAGACTAAGTAAATATTTGTTTAGAAACGCAAATAGGCCCCAAGCTAAGTATATTTTTAGGTCTATCCACCAGACTAAGTCCAGAGCAGAAATGTTGATTAGGACTGTGCTTCTCATCTCATGTCTCCATTTCCACTGTTCTTACTTCCCTCACTTTGGGGTTCCCCAAAGGTTGTTTCAGAAGATTCTCTTCTCTTTTGACTTCTTATAGATTGCAAATGGCAACTGTCATCATTTTTCTTTGAAGACACATGTAGTCAACCCTCAAGGAAAGCACTGTTAAGGCGTGCATCCAGCCTGATCTCTGTAAGTGACAGTGGACAAAAACCCTTCTGCCACCAGCTGTCACTCCACCAGCTTTCAGTGTTTGAAGCCTTGAATAAAGATGAACTTCTAATACCTTTCATAAACCAGACACTGCAAGAGCCTTTCACATGTCATCTTGATTCTCTTGAAAGATTTCCCATTAACTTTTATAAGAATAAATAGGGGGGATTTTCAGTGAGTTTTCTCTTTTTCTCTCAAAGGGACTAGAGGCTTCTACAGGAGGCTGTGCTAGCAGCTATTGCTCTGCAATGAATTCCCTCAGTCAGTCTCGATTTTGTCCTGACATGGATTAGCCAGCGGCAAAAATGTTTTACACAAACCCAATGGCCATAAAGTCATCTGGTTTTTGGGATAAGGTTTTCCCATAATCCCAGAATCACAGAATATGCCGAGTTGGAAGGAACTCACAAGGATCATCGAGTCCAACGCTTAGCCCTGTACAAGACCATCTCCAAGAGTCACACCATGTGCCTGAGAGTATTGTCCAAATGCTTTGTGAACTCTGTCAGTCTTGATGCTGTGACCACTTTCCTGGGGAGCCTGTTCCAGCACCCAGCCACCCTCTGGGTAAAGAACCTTTCCCTAATATCCAACCCAAACCTCCCCTGAAACAACTTCAGGCCACTCCCTCAGGTCCTGTCACTGGTCACCACAGAGAAGAGATCAGTGCTTGCACCTCTCCTCCTCACAAGGAAGTTGTAGACTGCAATGAGGTCTCCCCTCAGTCTCCTCTTCTCCAGGCTGAACAGACCAAGTGATCTCAGCTGCTCCTCATATGGCTTCCCCTCAAGGCCCTTCACCATCTTGATTGCCCTCCTCTCTAATAGCTTAGTATCTTTCTTATATTTTGGTGAATATAATACATGAAAATGCCTGTCAATAGTGTGCCTTAGTGGTGTTGTCAAGATGAGACAAAGATGAATAAGGGCAAGGAGGTCCTGCCAGACTGTGCAAGGAATCAGAAAGGAAAAGGAGGAGTTTCATTTGCAGTAAGAAAATTAGGATGTGCCTACTACAATTTGCCACTCTGCCTAGTTAGAGAGGGGAGAAAGGACTGGTTAAACCAGAATGAACAATGCATATAAGGAACAATGTGTATGAAGAAATACTTGGAGCTGGATGCTGAACATAGGTCCACTGGAGAAAACTAGATGATTTATATGAGGCCTGGATGCAGAATTAGGATGGAATTTTCAGAGCTGAGATTTACTATTGAAAATTGTCAGTTTTGTGGGGACAGGGGAAGAAGGCCTGCCAAATAATTCACAGAAGAAGATTGGGATAACTTGTGCTCTGAGCAGAGCCAAACAAAACTAGACACATGTTCAGCAGTTTCAGATGAGCCAAATTCTGAAGCTCTACATCTCCCATTTGCAAATGTCAAAATGCAGCCATGATGATTTTCATTATCTTTCCACCTCAAAATCTGACTTTTTGCTAAAAGAGTGAATTACCTGATAGGACCACACAGCATGAGAGATATTCTTGTTTGGCAGCAAAATGCTGCTGCTTCTGGGCCCAGTGTGCCAGACCATTTCTTTAGTGAAGATGTCACACTCCTTCATAAGTCTGGCTATGTTCGTGCATTTTTAACACAGCTGTAGTAGCTGCAGTAAGCACCTGATGGGGAAAAGTAACAGTAGACATCTCTCATACATGTGTATTGCCACTATGTGAATATTGAAATAATCTTTCTTGCTCATTTTTAATCACCTTTTATTGGGAATTGTAGTAAGATCATTATGTCATTAGAAGTTCCTATAGCTGGAGAAGAGAGAAAAGCTCTCAAACACAAAAGGTTGTCTTCAGCAGCACTGAAAGTGTATATGTGAGGCAGAGAGAGAAGTCTCCAAGCTATATATGGGCCAGAAGTTACTGCTCTGTGTTATAAAATTAAAAACCTGTTGCCTGCTTTACCTTTTCCCTCTGTATCTCCCTTCCAATCTGCTCCTGTCTTTACTTCTTTTCCACTACCTATTCTTGGCCTTCTTCGGCTGCCTTTGTTTCATGTACGTAGAACAGTCACAATAAAAAAAGTGTAATTTCCCTTAAGGTACCTAAAAGCCATACTCCAATGTTTGCAACCTACAGAGTATTTTCTTTCCAAGAGCAGAGTGTAGTTTCTCTTCCTGCCTCCTTCATAGACAGCTAGGGTTTCAGAGAGAACCGTGTTGCATCTTCAAATCTGCATCGGTAGAAGCAGCTGAAACTCAGAAGATACCATTCCTTTTGCCAGCCAGTTTGTCACAAATCCCTTGCAGTCTGTGCACAGTCTGTGCAAGTTTTTTTTGAAAAACACTTTATATTTTGTTGTATTATTACTGCTATTGGCACTATTACAGGGATTGCACAGTGCATCCAGGGGCTCCAAACAGAAATAATAGCTTGTTTTTTTCAGTAGACATTGCATAGATAAAAATCAAAATGCAAAACACTGTAACTCTGCTCAATAACAAGAGGAATAGCATGAAGCAATAACAAAGCAAATAGCTTTTCATAATTTATAATAATTACCCTTCTTTTCTGATCACTCCTATTGAGATATGTAAGCATTCTGGCATGAGTGAGGATGAAAAAGAATTTAATGGAGAAAGCATCAAGCTGTTAAAGCCGGGTGCTGGATTTGCAGCAGGAAAGGCGAAGAACAGTGTCACCAACTTCATGTGGTGCTACTAAAGTTGCTTAAAGAGAAAGGAAATGAAAAAAAAAGCTTATTTTTCTCCCATTCCCTTGCAATTTAAAATGAAACCTAGTAGTGATGGAAGGATTGAAGTCCCAACAGTGACATCATGTGCTATCAAGGGCACATTTCCATTCTGGAGGTGCGGATGTCCATTGGCACAGCAATAGGTTCTCCCAGGCAGAGCAGCAAGAGGCCTGAATGACAAGACAAAGTGGAAAGAGAAAATGTAGCATTGTGGTGTTCCCTGACCACCCATGTTGCTTAGGAAAGGAGTATACAGGCCAAAGTGAAAGACCAAGGGAAGCTGAATAGAGAAGAGGAAGATTGTTTCTCTTCCTCTTGATAGTAGACGTAGAGTAGAATTAGAAAGTAGGAGAAAGTAGAAGAAGTATACATAGAAGAGAAAGAATAAAAAGCCAGAAAATGTCACACAGGAGACATAATGTTAAAAGTGGGACCAATTTAAAAAAAAACCCAAACAAACAGTGACCCTGGAAGTCAATGAGGCTGAAGAAAGATGCAGAAGACCATTACCCTGGCTCCTCTGTCCTGTCCATGGATGTGAGCCCATAGTCGTCAGCATATTCTCCTCTGAAGCAGGTCCTCTGGTAAGACCTCTATTTACTACCTTTTAAACCATAAGGAACCTGAACTATGTCATTTCTACTTGCTAAGTTAACCACACTAAGTTCACAGACAACATTTTGTAAGAGGGACATGACCTGCCTTGTTAGCACCACATGTTGTAAGATACAAAAAAGGATCTTTCATACTTCAGAAGTCTTGTTTCTCAATTGCTGGTCTCTTTTTCTTTGCCATTTTGAGTGTATTTCAAAACAAATCAACAGACACATAGAGTCTTTGGTTATTTTTGGCCAGAGTTGGATAAATGAATAGTCCAGAAAGTTTCTGACATTGTGCCAAATGTCTATGTGCCTAAAGTTTAAGAGTCATGTTTTCCAGGAAACCTTGAAGTTTGCCGAGATTTATGCTTTTGATATTGTCATCCATTACTGTATTCAAAGGAGTTGTCTGCATAAAGGTTGATAGAGGGCAGTCAAACCTTTTGCACTGAACAAATTATATCATTAGGTGTCTGCCTGTAGGTCAACTTGTTCTCAAGCCCCAAAAACTAAACACAGCTGAGTTCTAAATCCCCTGACAAATGAAGGCTGTGAGCAAGGATCATGAATAACATATGGCAAATGGAATTTCCAAACACCACACTGCCATACAATATACACCTGATAAATGGTTGTCTACAGTGATGCTGTTGAAAAAGGCACTTGATGCAAGCCTCATGCATGGCAGAGAAACATTAAAAGAATTCTGCAAGACATTTCAAAGCTAGTAAAGTGCTCACCCAAATGTGTTGTCTGGTGCTCCCTTCCCCAAGTAAGGACAACAATTTTGTTTTCTTGCACATGGGAACAAAGAGAGGGAGTAATTTGACTCAACATGCCAGAAGCCTGTGGGTCAAGAAGTGTTCAAATAAGAGCAAAGACAGAATTATGGTATGGACAAAAAAAGAAAAGGAGAAGATGAAGAGAACAACAGCAAAATATTACTCAAGATTAACTTTCAGGTATATTTGTAGCCACAAAAATTTAAAGATTGCAAACAATAATGTCCAATTTTGTCCAATTAAATAAAAATGTGAACACAAGAACGACTTTCCCTGATCGTCTAAAAGCAGCCAACTCTGGGGCAAACTTGAAGATGGACAGCACATAAATACACGGGTTTTGTAAAAAAAGCATGGTATACTGCATCTAGACCCAACCAGGCAGAATCACAGCCCTAAAATCAAAATGTGCCACAAGTATTTGACCAAGACCCTATAGCATTGCTAAGAAAGTGACAAGATAGTCTATTTATCAGAGACAGATTTATATCTCAGTTAAAATGGAGAATATGTTCTTTTTCTAGTTGAGGTGTTTTGGCAGAACGAGGGAGGGTGGGATTTGTGGTGGGGTTTTTTGTTTGGTTGGTTGGTTCTCTTTGATTTTGTTTTGGTAATGATTTCTGGAGTTGTTAGTACCCTTGGCATCCTGCAGAAATTTATCTCTGGCCAGTAAGTGAGAACTCTTCCTCAGAGTAACCTGTTATGCTAACCCTAGCCTGACTATACATATATATGCACAAATATATGTGTTTGTTACTGCTGGTGAGCCTCTTGAGGTCCTAATAAGGTTTGGGAAAATAATAGTAATAATAATGATAAAATTTTTCATTGAATTAGAGTAATTTTTTTACTAAGAAAAGAAATAGCAGGATGATTGGAAGGTTCAATTTTCAAGTGTTCTCAGCACTTCCTTTGGAAACAGTTTCCTTTCAAATGTGAACTAAATACAATAATTAGAAAGTCATTAAATAGTGCCAGGGAGGGAAAATAGTCTATACATGTATTCAGATTTTTTTTCAGATGCAAATAGTTTTCAATTTTTCATTACAGTGATAAAAGCAGAAAATATGAATTTGTATTGACTCCAAATTATCCTTTTTTTAATATATCAACCTCTCTTGAAGGATGTCTCTCACCTTTTTTGTAGCACAGGAAAATACATGGCTTCACTTCCAAGTTCCATTCATTTTTTTCATATAAACAGTTGCATAAGGACAAATGAGAAAACGGCACAATGCAGAAGTGGTAGGAGTAGGAAAGAGAATAGCTACGAAAGAGAATAGCTTTTCCTTTAGCCCAAATTGCCACCAAGAAAGCGAGAGAAGGCCATGTATCCATGGTCACCTGTGTCAATTACTACTGGCCACTTAACTGATGTTAATGGGTTAAAACAATGGTCCTACAGCAAGTATCACCATCACTGTGAGACCAAAGTAACCAGTACATCTGGCTGTTAGGTGTCAAGTTCAACTCTCACAGATTGCCCAGTGTGGTCTGAGAGCCAACTTTTCAGATGTTAGTCCATGCACAGAATAATGCACATGTCACTCAGGGTCTGTGCTTGCTCAGGCAACACCTCCATTAAGACTTCAGAAGAGAGATTTTCCTGCCTAGAGGTCATGTGGAGTCTGAAGGCAGACTGGTGTGTAGTTCAGGGCATGGTTAAGTGCAGCACCATTCACAAAAGGCAATGTGTTAAGGTAACAGTTTAAGAATCACTAATTGCATGTACCTAAGTCTGATAATTATCCTTATTGCCACTGCTAACCTTTACAGTTTGAACTAAAATGTATGGATGTATAAGTCACAATTGCTTAGGGAAATCATAAATTAATCTACACTATGTAGGAAGTCAGATTAAATGATTGTAACACTTCCTTCATGACAGAAAAATTCATGACACCATTAGATGTTTTGTTAAATTGGAGTCTAAATGATAAGCAAAATTAATAGATTCCTGTATTTTCCTGGGTGGTCCATCCATAATATGGGAATACTTGTGTTTCTCTGCTCTGATCTGCTTGTACATGCAATATATATGTGTGTGCATGGACCTAATGCTGATAAATAAATAACTTGCTCCTCAAGCTGATTGCTTAAAAGCCCTATAGAAGACTTAGGGAATATGCTTTTCACACAAATTCTGTGCATAAAAGTAATTCTTAATTAAATTAAGTATTCTAGAGAGAACAGCATTCCCTTATATTTCAGCAGGACCATCCACATGAGTAAACCTTTGTAGGGTTGGTCTCTAAATGTTGCTTAGAGTTGCAAAGAAGCCTAAGTGCTGAACATGTCTTCTGAGTGTGTTTCGTTTTAGCCTGTTCCTGGCTTTATACCATCATGATTTTGTCGCAGGAAACTTCTATGCTAAATATCACTGTCAATTCCAAGACAAGAGACACATTCAAAAGCACATGGAAGCTTTTTTTGTTACCATAAGTTGCCCGCAGAGAGTCCATTCATTCTGTTTGCTTGTTCCACTGTGTAATAGCTCAACTCAAGTATCAACAAGATAAGCTTTTAAAAGCAGAATATTCCCAGCTGTTGCGGTCAGGCAACAGCAGCAGGTTCCTATCTGAGGACAGCAGAACAATCCAGTGCACTCACAGCGATGGTAGTGTCGAGGGGAAGCATGTGTTCTCTGTACACAGTAGCGAAGGGGCCAATAGACAGCAATTAGCACCAGCAGAATGAAGATGAACGGTCATATACATAACCTTAATAAAAATGTCACAGAAGAGAAATCTCACACCATATGGATCCATGTTGAACTTTTTTCCTTTTCTTCTTTTTTTTTTTTTAGAAGTGAGACAGCCCCATTTCTTTAGTCTTTTGCATTAGTTTCTCTCCCTAGTTTTTTGCAGCCTTCTTCCTCCCTAAGTAATATGCAGCTGCTGATTCATGTGATAACAAAGCAAAATTATATTTTAATTTCTGTGTTTTTAAAGACATGCTCAGTCTCAGATTTCCATCAAAAGTATCTTCCATTCAGCCTTAGCAACCTGAGTAGATTACTTGAATGGCATTAGATCCCATTTCCACTTACTTTTGAAAAGAGCTCCACTAGAAATTGCAAGACTTTATTCTTTCCAAATTAGTGTAGCTTGACAGTGAGTATTGCTTTTTCCCAGGTCCGCTCCTTGTGTTTTGAGCATAACAAAGCCTATAAATTTCATCATTATAAACATCACTGTTACAAATAATAGTTTTTAAATAATTTTGACAAAAAGGGTTTGAAGTATGTTGCCTTAATGTCACTGTAGGGTGTTCATTTGTGTTTTGCCACCCTGAAATAAAATCCAAAGACCAGAAGGAAAAATGATCAAGGAATGCTGGAGTAGGAAGAAAATATTTTCCTGAAAGGTTATATTAGAGTTTTGTGCTTATCTTTTCAAGTTGTTTCTTTATCTTTCAGTGGTCAAAAGAGAATATTATTGATGCTTTACAAGCTCCCTTTGAGGTCTGAAAAATATGCTTTTGTATGTTTTGGACCTTTCTACCTTTTCTCTACTACCAGTAATAAAAGTCCTGCCCTCAGAATGTAGATGTGAATTTTGTTGATTACATTAACAGAAGATAGGGCTGGATGGGCTCTCTTGAGGTCTTCTAACCATCCCCATGCCAGTACACAGGATTGTCTATTCATAGCTGGAGATGTTTGTCTGAAGGCCTTCAGTGAAGGAGATTCTGCTATCTCCATCATTCCTCTCCATGCTGTCCTATTTCTGAAAATAGAAAATTATTAAAATATTAAGGGTTATCAGTCTCCCATTTTGAAAGTGAGTTTCATATATTTTTGTCATGTCTACGTGGAAATCAGCTTAAGTCATTCCTCAGTGATACCCTCTCACATACTTGCAGACTGTTGTCATGTCACCCTCTGTCTTCTCCAGGTTAAACAAATTCCTTTCATGACACATTCTTTGCATCCGTAGGATGTCTCCTAAGCTTTTCTCACCTCTTTATTTCATTTGTAGTCTCCTTGAAGTATGGTGCCCAGAACTGTGGGCTCCAGCTGAAACTGTATCAGTGGTAAGGTAGGACAGAAGGATTATGTTACATGTTTTGCAGACTACACATTTCTGCAGGTGTATCACATTTTTTTTCAATAGACATAAATGAACTTGCTGTCTCCCAGCTCTATTGGAAAAGCTTGACATGGCAATAAAATTACAGACATGACCTGAAAACATGCATTGGATAGCAAAGTTGTGGAAAACTCCACAATTTTACACAGGATTCAGTCCTTCCAATACCTAAGATATATGAACTATTTCACCAGTGAGAGCATTCCAAAGATCATGCTCATGTGTACAAAATCTAGTTGCATACTAATGATTGAAGGATTGGAACCAAGATATTTCAGAAAAAACACAGTGGAAAACCCGAAGCAGACGTCTGGATTTCTATTGCCTCTTGTGTCTCCACTTTTCTGTCACTCTGGTGTAGTATTTCTAAGGGTAAGGACATGAGTGGACAGGGTGGCCCTCATCCAGTTCGTGGAAGATTTCTTGCAGGAAAGAAAATTAGCAAATCAATATTTAGAGAATGAAAACATTATTATCTCGAGGAACAGCAAGGCAGAACACAGAAATACCCACAGGACTACAAATATAGACAAATGCTAGTTATGAAATCTCATCTTTCCCCTAGTCCCCCCAGTTTAGCTTCAGTGTTGACAGCAATCCACCTACAGCATGCACTAAGGCATGTCTATCTTCATTTAACTGGGCTCACTTGTAGTCATACTGCCATATAACTCTCTAAACAGATGGGAAATGGACACATGCTTACAAAATTGTCTTTAACAATTTTAAATGAAGTGAATAATGAGTCAGTTCAGGTTCAAAATCCACAGCAGTTTCTCTCCCTTCCGCAACCCCTTACTACACATTTCCTGTATGATCTGAACATTAACTCTTAGGGACTATTGACTTGACATGATTCAGGGGTGGCTGCTTTGCATCAATATTTCTAAAATCCCTCTTATTATCTTGCATATGTCAAAGTTTGATAAGAAGAAGGATGAAGCTATTTATAATTCAGAATGACTGATACCAAAAGGTATTTAAAACCAAATCACAGTATGTCAGAGTTTAGTTTTAAATAAGCTTAAACAAAAGGCACAGTTTGAAAACAATTAGTATATCTGACAAAATTAACATTGACCTTACAATCTTATAAATGCCAACACAGCTTTTCTTCCAGTGTCAGTATACAATCATGTCTGTGTGTGTATTTCCAGCAGTGCAGTAATTTCACAGCAAAGAGCCATACTAAGATTTAACTCTCAGGCACGAATTATGTTTCACTGCTCAGGAGCTCCCCTTGGGCAAATGTGCTAACTCACTGCTCTGTTATGCTGGAAATCCATCTGTACAGTCAAGTCATATTAGTGCTTTATTATTCTCATTATTTGTGGTAAGCAGACATTGTCTCCCAGCCCCTTTCAGTCATCCCCACTCCTCAGCTCACAGAGTCTTTTTAGGTTTCTTCCTAATTTCTCCTATTCTTTGTCAAAAAAAAAAAAAACCACCCCAAAACAAACCAGGTGAAAATATAAAATCTCTACCTTCTACCCAACCTGGGAAAGGAGATTGTAAAGACAAAAAAGATGTGCTGATGGGCTTGACAATGTGCTAAGTCAGGAGACAATTCCCTTTTACCCTGAATTTACCAGTCCAGCCATCAGAAGCCCAAAGACAGCTGATGCCTAAGCTTTTCTCTTTGTGTCCACATTATCTGTAGCTGTCCCTGGTCAGAACACTTTGCAGCTCCCCCTCTAGGAGGAGACAGTCCTTTCTATACTCTGAGGACAGCCAGCAGCCCATTCTGTATCACAGCTCATCCAGCTCTGAACAGCAGGTGGGACCAGAGCATTCCTGAGGTCAATTTCTCATGGCACCCCCATGGCAGACCCTTGCCAGCAAGCCGTCCTTAGGCCAAGAGAATTGAGGGAACAGCTGGGAGGTCTTTTTCAGTCATCATGATCTGGGGATTGTCCTAGCCATCTCCCTCAGCAGACTGATTGGCAGTGTCCTGAGCAGGCACATGCTGCCTTGCTGGTCACTCTATTGGATTTTTTCCCTTTTAGATCAAATGTTTCAGTATTCCTGCCATGTAGGCTTCAGTTCCCACCACTATGTTAACTGTTAGAGGCTGGCAAAGAATTGTCTTTCTTTGACTTGTTAGGGTGAAGATCAGCAGACATGGTTCCTAGAGTTACCTGGTCAATCATAGTTTTTTCTCATTGAATCATTTCCTTTTCCAGCCACCAGGCAGCAAAATCCAATAAGTTGCTGGCACCTTAGGGGCCTCAGTTATTTGGGATCTGGACTATTCCATGATATCCATTTTTGCTTTCTGTGGATCTATGCAGCTCTGTGTATGTTACTGGAACATTTCTAAGTTTAAGGACTTCAGTCCATGCCCTGACAGTTTGTTTCAGCTTCGTCCTTGTAGTCTTCTGTCTGCATGCCACAAGCCAGAGGGTCCCCAAAGAGAACTCCTCAGTGGAGGAGGTATAGCCAAGACCCCTGGCCCTACAAGTGGCACCTCCAGCACAGGGCTTAACATAGCCTAAAAGCTATGGATGAAGTATCTCAGCTTGCTCTTCTTGCTTCTGTAGGTAGCTTTTGCTGCTGAGCTTCTGCTACAGGTATGCAATTTCCTCCATTTTGCCTTCTCATTGTGATCCTTTCTTATACACTCCCAGCCATACTCAGTTTTTTTTCTTTTATTTTTTTTTTTAATTTTTATCTTTTCTTCACAGGCTGTTAGAAATTTCTACATGGTCTATGGAGCATCATGGCTTCACTAGGGGTAAATAGTACCTGGCCAGTCTGATGGTCTTGTGTGATCGAGTGATTGCAAGAGTCAATAAGAGAAAATCAACTGATGTTATCTACTGGACTTCTGTAAGGCCTTTGACATAGTCACATACAACAACCTTATCTCCAAACCAGAGAGGCATGGAGCTGAAGGATGGACTATTGATTAGATAAGAAATTGTCTAGATGGATGTAGCCAGAGACTTGTGGTCAATGTCTCTATGTCCAGACGGAGGCCAGTGACAAGCAGAATTCCTCAGGGCTCTGCCTTGTGATCAGTGCTCTTTAATATCTTTAACAATTATACAGACAGCGAGACTGAATGCATCCTCAACAAGTTTGCCGATGACACAAAGTTGAGGGGTGTAGCTGAAACAACAGAAGAATGGGATACCATCCAGAGGGACCTGGACAAGCTTGAGAAGTGGGCCCACAAGAACCTCATGAAATTTGAAAGAGAAAAGAGACCAAAACCCCCCTAGTTTTGTGAAATTTCTAATTTTGCTTTGCTTTTTTGTCCATTTGCTGGCAAGCAAAATTTAAATGCTCCAACTCCATTAGCCTGAGAATTCAGTTTTTGAATGTGGCATGCTATTGATGGAATCCATGAGAACAAATTGCCAGTTTTGATTTGTAATTGCTTTAAACCTACCCTTTAATAACTGTTATTATTATTTAGTCCTGTTGGCAATTATATTCCTGATCTCCTTAGATAGAAAATGGGTTTCCATGTATGTTTTAGAAAAATCCAATGTGCAGGCTGTTTTTAAAATTTGTTAATCAAATTAAAGATTGACCTATTACTTTAAAATTAATTATGTTTTGCTTTCAGTCTAAACTACGTTTATCAGTGTAGTGACAGTCAGTTATTAATGCTTTTGTTGAAAAATACTATTCCTCCTGGCTGTCTTTATTTTCAGAAGACAGCTCCAGAATATGGGCTTTCATTTAAAAGCGAAAGAGTCACTCTTTATGGCACTAAAAATGATTTTGAGATCCTGAACCAAAGGGTGATGGGTTACCTTCCATAGCCTGAAGACAATGTAAACCTATAGCCATGCTATGTGAATCACTTCATTCATCTCTGTCTTTGCTTTGACTTGGTCATGGTTATTTATTTACACACTATGGGCCAGACTCTCTCCTGTGCCAGAACTCCACTCAGTGCAGTTTGGAGATGGGTCATAAGGAAGTCATTACAGCTCCCCCCAGTTTCATGAGTGCTCCTGGTCTCTGCACCATTTTCCTGGTTGCCAGGCAGTCCTACATTAGATCTCAAGGGAGGCTCTTAATGGTGCATTAACTTTAAAATGACTGACAGATATGCCATGTTGTGGCACATGCTTCTGTTTCTGGCATATACAACTGCAAATAAAAGTAATCTGATTTTGAAAAGATCCTTAGAGCTAAGTTTTGTGAACCTTTACGATGCTTGATATAGTACAATTTAGACAACTTTTGCTGAAGATACTTAATCCAAATACAGATACAGAATTATATGCAGTCATCTGTGATGGAAAAGAATTCACAACTCTGTTCAATGCCTGGTGCAACTGATCTGGAGACTTTCAGGAACTTCTGTATAATAAAAATATCACTTGTAAAGAAGGGACGTTGAAAGATCCTCCCCAAGATAAAAGGTTAAAAATGATGACAGGATGGATACCACTGCTGGAAACAATTTTTGCCTCCCTCTTGCTTGGCAGCAAGCATCACTGCCTAGTCTTTTCCCATATATCTGTGGGATGTTTAAAGAAGAGTCTGGGCTGCTACTGCATTCTGAGCTCATCTCACCCACTTCAGGCACTTCACAGAGTGCCTGGTCACCATCGATTCCTGTACTTGGAGGAGAAACATATCTGCAGAGGGCGACTCAGGCCACTTGAGATCATCACCTACTTTAAAGAGAGCTGAAAACAACTTGGATCCTAAAATATGCATGGCTGTAAAGTGTCTAAGGTTAAGTGATTGGGCTTTTCAACTATTTATCTCCACGTCTGAATACTCTTATGGAAAGACAATGATGAATTTCCCCTGTGAATTCCTTTGTGAATTAACTTGTATGTTTTTTGACTTGATTGTTTATTGTCCCACAAATATTGTTATTGTTACAACAGTCCTGTTCAGTGACAAGACCTAATGGACAGATAGGGAACTGAGGCCTCGCGTAAAAACTCATATGTTTTCATGCATCTTCAGGGCCGAGTCCAATTTTTTCTGACCTGTTTTTTTTATTTTTTGTCACAGCAGAGTTCCTCTGACTGAAATAGTTCAGTCTACTTGTAGCTACACCTACAATGTCTCCTCAAGCAGCTCTTTGCTTGAGGCTAGGACAGAAGCCATACACTACCAGAAAATGTGTTAAGCTCATATCTGAGGGTTACAATCCCTCAGTCAAATATAGTTCAAATAAACCAAGAGGCTGGTTACCAGCTAATGGGGTAATTAAGCTGCCTAGATAGATGCACAAGTACACTCATAGGCACATGTACATAGCATTTGCCCACCAGTCTCATTTACTTAGAAAGTCTTGCTAAAACACTACCATGTATTTGGCAACCTGTTACAAGGTACAAGCACAGGGGAACCTAGCTGGAGTTTCATGGACCAACATATTACTGGTATTTTCTACTTTCTGACTGCTTGATAAAGGAACAACGTTACGAATTGTTTATATAGTTCAATTAGGGGAGTATTCCTACTTCCAATTTCAAAACCTCTGAAATACCATACTGAGACCAATTTAGTTTGATGCATGTCTGCTTTTTGAAGACTACTTTCACTGTGTATACTTAAGCTATTTGTGTTAACAGAGAAACAGACAGAACTTGTTGCTTTTCATTTTCCTTGTGAGCCACTGTCAGCAGAGGATGAGAGAAGTGTTTTGCCAGTGGGATTTAGAAATATTGGTCTAAGGCATTAGGATAGTAAAACTCAGTTTGCTTGGGTTCCACCCCATCTACCGGACTCCTCTACTCCTGTCTGCCTCTTCCTTCCTACTAGGCACTCTTGTTTCCCCTTCACATGTCTTCAACCACCACTCAGTTTTATTCTGTACATCTGCCTAACCCAGAGCTTTTAGACCTTCCTATATCAGATTCTTTGCCTAACTAGTCCTTGTGCATCTCTGCTTCCCTCCCATGCCAAACCAACTTTCTGTCCGTTGGGTCTCAGGCTACCCTTCCAAGGTCCTTGCCCAGTCTTTCTGAGACAGTGAGAGCCCAAGACATGGAGCACCTCCCTACAAATCTGGATCCCATCTGCAGCTCAGGTTGCTCCAAGGATGGAGAAGCATTGCTGGACAAGGTCATTAATACATTAATACATTAATAACAAAAGGAGGGGCAAGGAAAACCTCCATTCCCTGTCGGACTTGGAGGGAAATATAGTTAGCAAAGATGAGGAGAAGGCTGAGGTACTTAACACCTACTTTGCCTCAGTTTTTACCAGTAAGACAGGTGGCCCTCAAGACAATTGGTCTCTGGAGCTGGTAGACGGAGAGAGGGAGCTGAATAGCTCTCCTGTATTCCAGGAGGATATAGTTAGCAACTTACTGAGCCAGCTGGATCCTAACAAGTCTATGGGACCAGACGGGATCCATCCCAGGGTGATG